>JBAMBO010004090.1:0-276266 GCA_037044535.1 Lordiphosa magnipectinata
TTTTTAAGTTAAGTCAATTCTGTTTTAAATCAAATGAACTTACAAATTTTCTAATTCACTTGAATTGAAACAAAATCAATTCCATTCTTTTTTTTGTAAGTGAATTAAATCCAAATCAATTCAATTCTGATTTTGTAAAAATTGAATTAATTCAAAATATGTCAATTCGATGCCTGAATGATTCTCAGGAATGAATCAAAATTGAATCATTCGTTTACAGCCCTGGCAAATAGCTTAACTCGAAATTGAGCTGCGCTTCTAATTGACTTTAAATCATGCGGCAGATTGTTCTATATGCGATGTTTTTCGATGAGGATAATCGATGTCTTATGCAGACTATATTATTAGTAAGTTGAGATGTAGAGAATTGAAGTTTTTCATAAAGATACTTTGGTTCTTTGGTGTTATGTAGAAATATCAATGCTCTATACTGAATCCAACTATCTAAATTAAGGTCGAAAAGCTTTTTGGAGTAATTTGAAATGGCTTTAGGTCAAAAACGAATCTAGCTATATTGTTAGAGCCTACATTAAGTTTATGTTTGCTAGCTGCTTCACTGTTGCCAACGATTTCCACTCCAGAGAAGAGACAGGGTGCTAAACGAGTCTTAGCTATTATAAGTCGAATAGACATAGGGAGAAAGTGCTGTGTGAGGTACAGTAGTCTAAGGGATCCGTAAATTTTACCTACAGCCTTGTTTATATGATCACTCCAGGAAAGAGTTTGATTGAGCGTGATACCTAGGTTGCATACTTTTTCTGCTCAATTTTTAATTTTGGTAAATTTCCTGTGTCTATTGCTTTTTTGTAAATTACAATACATTTCGATGTTATCGAATTTAATCCTAGACCATTCTTGTTTCACCACTCACTAACTTTAGACCAGAGATGGGCATGCACACATATCGTCACACTTTTCACACGCATACAAGCACAATTTGCGTGCGCCGCATTCGTGTTCTATAAATAGCTTTCAATGCTTATAGCGTACTTGTGATTTTGTGCAGTCGGCCGCGGCAGAGGTCCTATGCATACGCTGCCTTGTGTGCATTGGAACGTCGCGCCGCGCCCATCTCTGCTTTAGACAGCTCACGGTTTGATACAGTAACTCATTCATTAATTTTAGACAATGGACCACAAACATACATTTGAACATCATCAGCGTACATATGAACTTCTCATTCTGACAAAACATCTGGGAGATCATTTACATAAATAGAATACAACAATGGACCAAGAACTGATCCCTTAGGGACTCCACGCTTATGGTAGGGAAGGTAAGGTTCTTTTAGAGTAATAATGGCCGAAGTCTTATTCAAACAATAATTTCTTTATCTCCTTATTTCTTTCTATTTGATCTTATTAATGTTCTGAAACATTTCGTGTATACGTAACCGTTAGCTACCATGTATAATGATGATGGCCAATTTGTGAAGTATTGGGGGCTTTAAATGAAGTACAAGTCATGAGAACCTTGGAGTAGAGAGACTTAATGGACGCGGTATCGAAATTAGCTGGCATCGATGATTAAACTAGGGTTAACATGCTATTGTAGACCAAATGCTAGCATAGTAGGGTTGGTAACTGGGAGAACATCAAACACAGAATTATCTCCTATGTCGAAGAAACATCTGTAAGAGGCAAGGTCAACATAATCTCTTGCTTTAATGAGTAAAGGACTTTCCCCGTCCGACGAGCACTAGCCGAAAGACTCCCAATGTTGACCGAAACTGTAGCTCGTGGCAACCAAAGTGATGCAAACTACATCCCGGCTGAAATATCACTTTATGAAAGAAGTCCGAAACAGAATAAGGTTAATAAGCGTAACCCGTGCCGTAACCCATATCCCACAATCGTAATTCAACCGTAACCAGAAAAAAACCGATCTGCCACAACAGTTACCTTAACCCTAATGGTTATTCATTTCGATTTTAATCTCTGATTAAAATCCATTTCTCCAATTTTATGATTAAAATAATAATTTAATTTTCAAATTGCCAATGCGCCAACAAATCCTTAGGAACATGCTTACATTTGTTGGCCACATGAGTCTCTATCACAGCAATATGTTGCTTGTGGTTTCAGCTACATTTCCCCTAAGAAGCCACAGCAACATTCACCACTGCAATATGTTGCTTATTGTGTCAACAGCATTTCCCCAACAAACGGCAGCAACATTTACCACACCGCTTGAGCCTGCTCGAGCCAACCTCAAACTTGAATGTCAAACATCACTAAAATTCCACTCAAACCTCAACGAACATGAACGTTAAATTCAAAATATGAGTGAGTTTGATGTGCCACTGCAACAGGCAACATGGTTGAGCTGGTTTGAGGTTCAATGTGGGTGTTTAGTTTTTCTCGAGGCAAATAGAGGGGAAATGTTCGGTTACGTTGACGCTTGGCGGCCGGCGAATGCGAATGGGTTTCAAATGTGGCCGAACAGTTTTCAAGTGATTTTCTGTGCGTACGGTTTGTGCTAACGGTAAAAGAAAAACACAACTTAAAAGCCATACTAACACACACGTGTGTGTGTGTGAGTTAGATGCGTGTGTGTGTGTGTGTGACAGAAGAATGCAATCAAAATGCAGTCAAAATAAATAATTAAAAACAAATTTTAAAAAAATTAATAATTTTTGTTAAAAAAAAATAAAACAGAAAAATTTTATGGAAATTATTAATTTAAAAAAATAGACAAATAAAATTAAAAAAAAAAATAAATAATTAAATAAATATACATAAAATCTATTTAAAAGACTAAACAATAAAATTTTTCTTATTTTCTAATACAAAAATATTTATAAACTATCAGAATATTTCAATTAAGTTAAATTAGAAGATAATCAGACATGATCTCAATTCCACTTCCACAAAAGTTTTGTGATTTAAAACCGGTTTTGGTACTAAATTTCGACTCTAATCACAATAATTTATTATTTGGCTTAAAAGTAATTTCTGATTTCAATTCCACTTTCACAAAAAATTTTGCGGAAAGTGTGGAAATTAAGAATATGGCTGAATATCGTTTTGGATTTCTATGTTTAATGTTTCTAATTTCCAAATATTAAACTTCAATTTAATTTTTATTTAAAAAAAAGCAGGAAAATATAACAATTTCGCTTAAAGAAATAAAAAATGTCCGATCCGAATAATATAGTTGTAATATAGTTCTGAGATATCCAAAACTTATACAGAATAATTACTATGTGTCATTTTAACGCCAGTAATTAGCTTAGCTAGGTTATGGAGCCAATATTAATGAATTAGCGACAATTTCTTATGTTTATATAGCAGCTTACTCTGTTTTTGGTTAGTTAATGTAACAGATAGTGCTATATATAACCCGTTTATACACAATTAAAATACCTAGATACATGCCCTTCAAAGTATGCAAAGTTTAGAAATACTTAAATTCTGAAAAATAATTAATTAAAATTAAACAAATCACAAATTAATAACCTTAACTGCTGGACAATGTTATTAAATGTAATGTAGATTGTGTATGATTCTGCGTTAAATCACTATCAAATATGTATGTATAAATTTCAAATAGATAATGGAAATAAAGTTTGCATACTTTGAAGGGGATTTATGTGAAAGATGTGAAATCGGCCCTACATTTTATATTTCCAAATCTGAGAACTAAATTCTCAATTTAGGGTTTAAATTATTCATTCTTACTTTTATGTTTGTAAACGATGAAAGGTTCGGAGTTGTGGTGAAAGTTATTTAGTCCCGCTTCCGTCGGCAAATTTGTAATTTCGTGTCACTTTTTTTTAGAACATAAAATAAACGTTGGATTTTGAATAAAAAACAAATAAATTATACTTTACAACTAAGCAAAAAGGGCAACAGCGATTACGATTACCAAGTTCCCTTAAGCCATAGACAAGTTCATGTCGTTAATACATTATTAAGAATTAGTTCTCTTCCAGAAATCAGCAGGAAAATATGTGAGCTAATCGAGAATTCACATTTTTTTGACAACAGTTTCCTAGCCATAGCCCCTGGGGGCCGAACATACTTGCCAATTCTCGCTCACATTTTCTCGCTCTCTGCTTGGGCAACCGTGTTCTAGACTCTCACAAACTCTCGCTAAGCAAACTCTAACTCATAGCCTAAGCACACACCTTTTAGCTTAGACGCGAACCAAGCGTATCTGGCTTACAGTTTTAAATTAAGACCTTAAAAAATTGGCTTCATAATTTAAAATCCCTTACTTTTTCTTTTAAAAAAATCTTTTCTCAGCTCTCTGCTTTGGTTTACGTTTCTTTTGATCTGGCTAAAACAATACACCATAACAAAAGTATATATTTATAATAAAATAATTTTAATAAATTCATCATAAAGCAAACGAAAATAATCCTTTATCCCTTCTTTTTCTAACTTTTGTCGCGTTTCGCGTTTCTTATTAGAAAATCCTTTTTACGCGCTCAGCTTACCCCAACAAAAACCAAAAAGGAGAACAAAAAACAAAATCAGAGCGAGAAACGTAACGGGAAAAAATTGCACGTCTTCAAAGTTGTTGCTCTGCGTTTTTTGTGTTTTTTTTTTGTTGCTCCTGTTGTTTTCGTGGCGTTTTGTGTCCTGTGCGCCGCCGGCAGCAGCAAACAAAGTAAAAGTTTACGGGCGAAAGTTGTTGTGCAACGTGTGGAAAGTGCGGCAAAAAAAAAAATAAAACTACAACAAGGGCACAGCGGCACAAGTTTAATTCGATTTTAGTGTGTAACAATCAGTGCGAAAAAAAAACCAACAACAACAACAACTGCCAGTGCAGCAAAAGCGCAGCAGCAGCGGCTTACACCTGTGCGTGGCTGTGTGTGTCTGTGTGTGTGTGTAAGTTTGTCTCTTTGTGAGCGAGCGTACCGTTAAAAAGTGGATTAGCAGCAGCTCTCTTTTTTGGGATTTTAATGCCGAGCGCTTAACGTGTTAAGTCTCTTAACTTCTGACTGTTGGTAAGTTGGCTCATGGTTTCGTTTTGTATTTTTACGCAGAGCAACTATTTTGACTTAAGTGTTGTAATTTTTACGTTAAGAGCCTACAATGTTGAAATGAGAACTTGGAGTTGTTTGCCAACGACTTACCTACATAATTAGATGCATTTTTACTTGATTCGAGACGTTCCGTAATGGGTATTTTGTTTTTCGTTTCAGAAAATAACATAGGTATGGCTGAATTGTGATGGCCAAGAGCAAGACATCGATCCTACACTTAGGTCAAAAAAGGACCATTGTGATACAGCATATTGAAGCCGAAGGCGGTTATTCCCCATTGAATCATTCAGTGGTCAGAAAGTCCGAAAAAGTGGCATAAAGTCCAAATATTTAGAAGTGTTGGGTAAAGTTTGTTCATTTCACTGAACAAGTTCACTTGTTCTTTTTTTTCTAAGTGAGTTCTTGTTCAGTTGTTATTGTTCACTTGTTCTAGGTCTATGGCGACAGATTGTGTGAGCGCACGAAAATTTTATTTTTTTTTGTTTTGCCGTCGGGTTTTTAAAGGAGTGGGTTTCTGTAGCACTGATCGCTTTAATGTTTCTGCATGGCTTTTTTGTTCTACACACATATCTAATTTGTGTGAATGTGCGTCGTTTACCCTCGCGCTCACTCTACCGCTCTCTCTCGCTCTCTTTGCAAAAGCGCTTGGTTCAAAAATGTTGACTGAGCACCATACTTGTTAAAGTTGTATCATGGTACAGCCCACAGAACAACACACAGAGCAAGAGATGCAGAATATCTCAAAGAGCAAGGCAGACAGAACAATTTACAGAGCAAGAGACACAGAACAGTTAACAGACCAAGACAGACAGAAAAATAACTGTCCTACACCTAGCTGGAATGCTAGTTTAACTTTACTGGTAGCAAGAAAGCTACACAGAAAAAAGGATAAGGATATTTAGTATCATACGGGTATTTTGATTATCGAATCGGCCTTCACCTGAAAAAAATATCAAGATTATATGATCGCGTCCATATTTTTATGTGGAAATAGTATGAAAAATTCTTATTATTTTGATATTATTAAAGATAGGGCTGATATTTGATACAACAAATATTAGCTTCCGAAGAAATGTTGGTTTGAAATACTAATTTGAGCTAGTTGTTATCCAATTGGTTGCAAACGAATGGGAGATGAATGAGTTGACCGACAGATGTCGATATATTCTTATATTTACTACGCAGCAACATAAACAGACTGTCATAGGGAACAGATAAAGGTCAACTGGTATTTAACTGGTTGAAAATCGCTGCTGCAGGGGACAATTCTTCCCCGCCAATACCATCTGGCATTAATCTGTTTTCAATTGGCTGCTGCCGCGGACAATTGTCCCCTGCCCATGACATGCCTGTGTAAAATGGACGACTTTAATACATTGATTTGGATAAGCAGGGCAACCAGTTGCAAATTTTTAGCGAATTTTACATTTCTGGTTGTAAACTATACACTTTCCCTGCAGGAAACTTACAGAGCCAGACAGACAGAACCACTCTCTGAGCAAAAGAGACTGAACGGCTCTTAGAACCAAGCCTGCAAAACTGTAAAATTTTGTTGAAGGTTCGGTTCGGAGGTTCGAACCCGTGGTAAAGTGTAAGTTTAGGTTTGCGGACCGGTTCCTGTAATTATTGATCCTAAGGTTTTGGTTTGAGTCTGGGTTCATAGATTGTAAAATAGTTGACAGATTTTTGCCTCAAGACTCGGCAAAAGTTTTGACATATACTTGATCAGCTGAACGCGTCCAGATTACCAAGCTATGTATGTGAGTCGTCAAGTCGACTGGACCACATTCCTTATTGTTATAATTCATGTGTTCTAAAAAGTGTTTCAAAAGTGCCTGGTCTTTGAATTTTTGAATCCTCACCTTCTACTTACATACCCAGCCAGCATTTAATGAAATTTGTATATAACATTTGTGACTTTTTTGAGTCCTCTGTCCGATTAAAATAGTCATAAATTTTACTTTTATCGGGAGAATATGGTGCCCAAGCCGAGACTCTTCTTAAAGGATCGTTTATAACCCGTTTTTCTCATCACTTTTGACTCAATTTCGAGTCATATTTCCAATTATTTGGGAGTCATTTTCTGGTCGTACTTCAATAAATCACGTTTTGAGCACATCCTTGAGTCGTTTCCGAGTCCTCTTTAAATCGGACATTAAATTTATCTCTTTAATCTTCAAAAGAGCTTAAAAAGGACTCATCAGGGCTATTCTTGTTAAAATGATCTTCCAAATGCATTTGCTTTCCCCTTTCCTGACTAAACTTATGTTTTTCTTTCCTCTCAAAAATCGCAATATGGATTGCATTTCAAAAAAGCATTTTTAATTATCAACTCAAGCGATTCTGTACTATACTATAAAATAGTTTCTTTCGGTCATAATATTGAGAAAACTAGAAAAAATCTTAAAAAATTGACTTTAATGATTGATTGAACCGAACCTTTTCTTTGTATACAGACTGTTCGGTTCGGGTTCAGGTTCGGGGGCACAAATATTTGAAAGGTTCGCTTCATGGTCCGGTTCGATGAATCTGGAAAACCCGAACCTAACCGGTTTTTTGGGGTTCAGTTCAGGACCGGTGTGCAGCATTGCTTAGAACAACTCAACAACAACTCAGAGCAAAACAGACTGAGCAAGATAGACTGAACAAGACTCGCTGAACAAAAATGAACAATTGAAGAAGAACATGTTCACTTTTTCAATTTAAAGAACAACTCAATTTATTTAACTCACTCATGAGTAACCCAACACTAATATTGAGATATCGAATTTAAAAACAACTTTTTTAAGCCGATCGGACGACGTTTACCGTAGCCTCAATATGCTTTTTGAACAAAAGGTCCTGTATTTAAAGTTTTACTATTACTTAGTAGAACACAGCAGATATTATATCTTTTGTTGAGTATGCAAATTAAATCGTTCTCGTGACACATAGTCCATAACTCGTTTTGTTTCATCCTTTTTGTGCCAAGATCATTGTACTCTTCATTATACCCTTGCAAAGGGTATTATAATTTTGCCCAGAAGTTTGCAACGCATAGAAATATTCATTTCCGACCCCATAAACTATATATATTCTTGATCAGGGCGACGAGCTGAGTCGATTGAGCTTTGTCCGTCCGTCTGTCTGTCCGTCTGTCTGTCCGTCTGTCTGTCCGTCTGTCTGTCCGTCTGTCTGTCTGTCTGTCCGTCTGTTTCTACGCAAACTAGTCTCTCAGTTTTAAAGCTACCGAGCTGAAATTTTGCACAGAGTCTTCTTTTTACTGCACGCTGCTAATATGTCGGAACCGACCGGATCGGATGACTATATCTTATAGCTGCCATAGGAACCATCGGTCAAAAAATGGGTCTTAGTGAGAAAAACTTTTTTGTTTTCAATGTTAGCGGCCTTAAACTCCATCATTATTAATATTATATGCTTTCAAACAGATTTGCAAATTTTGGTCAAAATCGGATGACTATAACATATAGCTGCCATAGAACCGATCGGTCGGAAAATGGGTCTTAGTGAAAAAACTTTTTTGTTTTCAAGTAAATCGTTCTTAAAGTCGGTGGTTCTTAATATTAAACGCTTTCCAACTAACTTGAAAAAGTTGATCGACATCGGGTGACTATATCTTATGGTTGCCATAGGACCGATCGGTCGGAAAATGAGTCTTAGTGAGAAAAAACTTTTCTGTTTTAAATTTTATCTTTCTTAAACTCCTCGATTGTTAATTTGATATATTTTCAAAAGGATTCGCGAAATTTGGTCGAAATCAGATGTTTATCTGTCGGTAAATGGGTTTTTGTTAAACAATTTTTAGATTTTTATGTAAGCGTTCTTAGACTCTGACATTTCAAAAACAGCATTTGCAAGGGTATAAAAACTTCGGCACAGACGAAGTTAGCTTGGCCTTCTCGTTCTCTATATTCAGTGTCTAATAAACGTTTGTCGTGCTCACACTGGCGTCGTGTGTTCTGAATTGGGTGACTCAAGGAATGTTCTAGGAATTGGCCGATTAGATACCAAGTTTAACTCAAACATTTAAATTGGTTTCATTAACCTTTTTTCAAAAAAACGAATAATTCCACTAAAGGACCTATCATACTATCAAAATCGGCCACCAAATGCTAATCTTTCTTTGCTTTTGAAGCCATATTAACTTGAAATTATTTCGAAATGGGACAAAAACGGGCAGAAGCAATTAATTACACATTTATCTATACACTTTTGAGAACAATCTGTCGATTTTAGTTGTGTGCAGCAGTCTGCATTTCCATATTTCCAAATTATTCTCTTTTTAATGGATAAGCCACAGCACAGGCGCAAAGTCAATCAACACTTTTCACCGATTTTCGATAAATCAGGACTGCACTTAATCTGTTCACTTTAACCGACTATCTTAAAATTGTTTTGAATACAGATTCTTCATATCTTGTGAATTTACATTGTACATCTACCTATATAAAATATATTTATAAAATCAATTCGATTTTAAGTTATAAAACATGACATATCGAACTTTATGCCAAATTTTTGGGCATGCTGACCAATGTGCATTGTAAGTGCAATATGAACTTCAGAAGAGACGATAAATCTACGTGAATATATCCTTCTAGGTACTAAGAACTTTGTCTCTATAGAAGATTTCTTCTTTCCTACAGAAGTCGTTGGGAGCGAGGCTTAGGTAAAGACCTTTTCCGCAGCTACCAAAAAAGGCTGGCCTTTGAAATTGGAAGGAGTAGAGGCACGCTACCATCAATGTAAATTGTGCTCGTAATATATCGAATTTAAATATCCTGTTCGAGAGACCCAAAAAGCCCAAACGGAACCGGCTCTTTGGGTTTGATTCTGGTCCAGCTTGCAGCATTGGTAGTAATCTGAAATCAGAAAGATAAAGAAGAAAGACCGATACTGTACCGTCATTTCGGATTCGATACTATTCACGGAAATCTCTTCCAAACAAATTTCAACCCAAAAACCAATTCTCAGTGTCCCAAAAATCTCTTTAGGTTTGTTTCAAATCTCTCGTATTTTGTTAGGAGATTTAGCAAATTACACCACCCAAACAATTTTAATAAGAAAAATTAATTTTGGAAATGTAAACAATCGGGTGTGTCCCAGAAATCTCTAGAGGGTTTCGTATAAACGTTAGAATTTCATATTAAAGCTGATTGGCTTGATATGTTTTTAGTGTCACAAATATGCCAAGCTACTAGATTAAATGACGAAAGTTGAGCGATTTGAAGTCGCGAAAATCTTTGGAGATTTCCAGGAGACCCCTAAATATGATTTTTATTAAATGAATTAAAATATCAAAGAAAGTCAAAACAAAAGTTTGGGTACTCCACAAAACGCGTATAAAAAGAATCAAATTACTAAAAATCTCGACGTGAAGAACCATTTCTGAAAACAGACTCGTGTTCAGCACACTAAAATCTTCTAGAATCACCACCGACCCTTCAATATACTGGAAAAGTGTCTAATTTGGTTGCAAAATCGGTTGGAATGCTGCCGTTTCAATTAGAACTAACTTGCCACTTTGTTTGCGCCATCTGTGTACCAACAAGCGGGCCAAGGGCTGCCAAGTTATACTTCATCAACAAATATCAATTAAACATCAAATTAACTTTTAACTAGAAAATGGGAAACTTTAACCTGTTTGAGGAGATGGACCATTATCTTGGACACAAATCTTCTATCTAGATTTTCAAATAAGAAAATTAAATCTCTTAAAGTTCTGTGACACCGACTGATTTTTCAAGCGTATGGCAAACCAACGGAGGGCAAAATCTCAAGAGATAAGTTTGTGGGAAAACCGGGAACATTGGAAGGACTTTTCTTATTTGGAAGCAGTTTTCGTTAGTTTTTTCAGAACTATTTTACTTAATATGAGATCGAAACATACTTTAACATACGGACGTATAGACGTGCAGACAGACGGAGGAAGGACAACGCTTAGTGTTTCTAATAAATCAAAGATTCGTTTAAACACTTAAAGCTACAAGATGTTCTGAAATCGGCCACCTAGTGCATCAAGCTTTACGACAACGACGATATAACTATAAAATCAATATGGTTTATAAGGTTTCGTTAAAGTGGGCATTAGCAACTAATAAAACTAATTCGAAACCTGCAGCCTAATTATGTGACTCTCTTTTGTACCATTATCCCAAGGCTTAGTCTAAGTAATGACAACCAAAATTTACACTTTACTTACTTAGCCAACGCCTTTAAGTGTCTCCTTTAACACTTTCATTTTCCACAAATCAGTCATAAAGATTACCTCAAAATATGTCAGAAATTACACACCTAAGAAAAGAACTTAAAATTCTTTACGGTTTTCCCCTACTTTTTTTTTTTTTTTTTGCGTTCCACGGAAACTTAACGCACATTCAAGAGTTGGGTAAACAAAGTTCTATAGAAAGCAATCAGCTTGGCCCCAATAAAGTCGTCATAAATATGGCAAATGCTTAAAGCCCAGACCCCCTCCTCCGACGAATCTAAATCGTCATAAAGTGCGAGTACGAGAGTCTCACACGCACACGTAGACAACTTCATAAACGCAGCTAATCTGTAAGGCACACACACACACACATTCTTAGGGCGGGCATGCCGAGAGTTCAGCTCTTTTATAAGCTGACTAAAAATGCCTAAAAATGTTCCAGCACACAATGGGCATTATGTTGGACTCAGACGACGGAGACGACGACTTACTTTTTAAGTAAATTATAAAGCATTGAAATTTTTGGGAAAAAATGAATGAATAAAATAAAAAGTATGCAAAAAGTCAACCAGACGACCAGGCGGCAGGAAGGGAGGAGGACAAGCTGCCCAGAAAGTTGAAGCAAATGCAGACAAAGTGCGGAATCTAGGGAATGGGAATTGTCGCCTGCGTGTGAGTGTGTGTTTTGTTGAAGGTTCCTTGAAGTTTTATGCCGGCTTAGAAAGGGCATTGTTCCATCTCTTCCTCAATTTGATGTCTTTCTGCGTTATGTTAAGTAACATTTGCATTTCTAAAAGTTTTACTCATTTTTAGTTCCGGAAAAAAGAACAGATGCTCCCTGACTCCAGACGGGATTTCCGGAAAGGAGCGTAATAAAATTAAAAAATTAAATAAAATGTGAGAAGTCCTGTAACTTGAGGTTAGCTAATAATGAATAATGATTGCGTATACTTCAAATGTTACTTCAGCAACGAAAAGTGTGAGGTTTTGAATAGTAAACGTGCTAAGAACATTTATTCAAGTAAATGATATTTCTTTTGATTAAGATAATTTACAAAATTAGTCTCTTAAACGCTGCTGATATGTCCAAACCAGTATCCCTTAGACGCAACTTGGTTCACTTTCTTTGGGTCTCTTTAAATGGACTAAGAACTGCAATTGTTCCTGTGAACAGAAACACCCATCTATGGACTTAGGTTCAAATATGACCTATCAACATATTTAATTTCAAATAGTAGAAGCGGATCGAGGCCCCTCAAACTGGACTACAAGCTGAAACTTATAAATTAATGAGCTGTCGACTTTAATCAATAACCGGACCACTTTGTAGAATAAGGTTTGGATCAAATATAATCATGTTTGTAACATGCTGTTTGAAAACGCATATATGTTGCGAGTGACTATCTCCTCTTCCAGAAGCTGAATGATTTTTATTTTGACATTGGTGCTCTTTTTATACATTTTTTGGTTTAACCCCATGCAATGCAATACAGCTGTGCGATGGGTATCTTCGATTCGTAGTCAAAAAACTAACAGCTGAGCCACGACACTCACAATACAAATAGAGACAAAAACTTAGTTTTACGTATACTCATATTCTTTTTATTCTAAATATGCAATATATGCTTTAGCATATATATCCGGGCTCTAGTTATGACTAATAAAAATAGGCTTCGAAAATCACTTAAACAACTCGATAACTTTTAAATCGAACTTAAACCTCCAGAGGGGACTGCAGCCTTGAAAGATCTTGAACAATTCAAAAATCTTGCATGGAGATTAAACTAGGTCTGGAATTCCAATCGCTAGCAAACTACCTATATAATCATCGCGTTTTATTTCATTCCCATGCAAGTGAAGGGAAGTACACATCCATTCTTCACACCAGTTAAATTTTCACACAGCTCATAAAAAAACGAGAGCGTAAGTTAAAGTCGGCTCTAACCGACTTCGATATACCCGTTACTCATGGAAACAAATGTTTAATAGCCTTACTGTATGCCTGAGGTGGGTCAGCCGAAAAGTATGCAACATTTTTTAACTCGTCTCTCTCTCTCTCTCTCTCTCTCTCTCACTAAGATTGCTGCTGAACGCAATGCTTAGGGTATGAGTGGGGTGGGTGGTGGGTGTTAACTGATCGTTTTTTGCTCATAACTTGAGTATCGTTCATCCGATCTTTATCATTCCTTCAGCAAATCGATAAATAATTTTAAGAACTAGATATCTCTAGAAAAAACGAACCATCTATCATCAAAACTGTAGGAGATATGACGTTTTTTCCAAATTGCGGGGGCGTGAGGGGGCGTGGCGAAAATTGAAAATAAACTTGATCTGCGTGCAGACAATAGGAGTCTACATTTCAAATTTGGTTGCTCTAGCTCTTCTAGTCTCTGAGATCTAGGTGTTCATACAGACGGACGGACGGACGGACGGACGGACAGACGGACAGACGGACAGACGGACATGGCTATATCGACTCGGCTGTTGATGCTGATCAAGAATATATATACTTTATATGGTCGGAAATGATTCCTTCTGCCTGTTACATACATTTGCACGACTTTAGTAGACCCTTTTACTCTACGAGTAACGGGTATAAAAATCAGTAAATCAATTTCCTAACCCATTCAGGCGACAAGCGATCTACCTACCACACACGACACTCGTTTTTACATCAAACGATTTTCAATTGATGACGAAAACAAAAGTATGCGCCAGCCAAGTCGGCTCATTAAACGACCATCAGCGCTTATTAATTTTGACATTTCAATAGCCATATATCATTATCAGTCAACAGGCCATCAACAACTCGTCAACTCATCAGTCAAGTTTCAGTTTCAGCATCCCATTCCTCTACCTGGACAGACAATCAGGCAGACAGGCTAAATAAATGAAAAAAAAAAATTGCGCAGTTAACACGCTAATCAGCTCGTTACCAAGTTGGTTCAGAAACTTGGTACAGTAACTGTTACGAGGTTCAGTTGAAGAGTTTTTAGTTATTTATTTTGCAATTCCACAAAGAAACTTTTGTTTTATGCCATGAGTTTAAAACTAATTTAAGTAATTCCTAGCAAAACTTTGTTTTGCGCTATATTTTTATAATTTTTTGAAAAAGTACTGGAAAGTTTAAAATAATTTTGTATTTGTTTAAATCTGGTATTTCAGATAGGTTGGGAGAAAACTATTTAAGGATACTTTCGTAAAGGTAAGACTAACATTGTTTGTGTTTGATGTTTACACAAAACTGTTTGTGAAAAAAGAGACCGAGGAAACTTAAAGAAAACTGTTATTAAAGTATGTTTTCTTCACATAAGTGTCAAATAAAATTTATTTTTATTGTTTAAAACCATTTTATTTATAGAACGAAAGCTCTTATATGTAAATTGAAATTTATGATTCTTGAGAATTAAAAATTTTAAAACTGTTTTAATGTTCTTTTAAAGCTAGAATACAATTATAAAACAAGCTATGTATCTCTTTAGCTTTTTCAATGCAGTAGACTTCAAAGAAACAGCAATTCACAGACAAAGATAGTTTGAAAAAAAATACGAAATTCGTACTGCAACACCTTTCTCTCCCACAGTACCCTTGCCCATTTGTCTGCTCATTATCATAGCCACACTTTCATCAGTTTGGCCCTTGTTATTATTGGGCAATCGCAAAGGGCGTGTCAATTGTGTTTGCCTATCATTAGTAACGGCTCAGAGAAACAGAAGGTGCAGTGGAAATGCAACGCTTTAGGTAGCCATACCCGTAACCCCCCTCCCTCCCTGCAAAAAAAAAAAGGGTATACCAAATGAGACCAACCGAAAACTTGTTGACTTCTGGCATAACACATCTTGCATCAGCCAACAAATCAAATTTTGCTGTCATCTAAATAGAAAAATGCCAGAAATTTTTGTACCTCCTATCCCCGGTCCGTGGTTTCACCTTCTTGACGATGTGGCGCGTTGACAGGCGAGCGAGCAATAAGTTTCAAATAGTGCCGACACTGACGTCGAAGTCGTAGTCGTTGCTCATGTCAAACGGAATGAATTAAGGGGGAATGGAAAGGGCAGTGGAAGGGAACACAAAAACGAAGCAAAGTCGTCGCACAGTGGTTAGAAAATCGAAAAAGTGCTGGTTAAAGTATTAAGCCGTTCTTGGAAAAGATCATAACAACGAATCAAAGAAGTGCATAAACTATAGTTATCCGATTTCGATTAAAAGTGGAAGCAAACAACATGAACGGGTATCAATGTTGAAGTCGCTACTCTAGAAAATATAAAAGATATTCGTTATCATTCGATCATTCTAGATGAATAAAAAAATAATGCTGCACTCAAAATACAACTCACCCTAAAAAGCCCCAATTTCGCTCAGAAAATTAGAAAATTTCCTATAAAATCCGTCCTAAGGCTAAATTTTAAACAAATATTTCCTAAAAAATCTTTTGAAGGGTAACTTTACTAAATATCAGAAAAAAATGTTTTTGCACAGAAAAATATTGCCTTCAACTTAAAATAAGAACATGATGTTTTAAAAATGTTTGACAACAAATGTTCCAAATGTTCTTGGAATAAGTAAAGTTTTTCTCAATCGGATAATATTTGCTTTATACAGCACCAAAACCGGTTTTCAGCAGAGAGAGAGAGAGCGAGTTGGCTCTCTTTTTGATCTCTTTCTTGTTTCTTTCAACTCAACTTCTTGGCAGCTCAACCAAGCATAAGTAGCCCTCTAGTTGAGAATCTGCAAAAGTGTGCAACGGCTGAATGTGCTGGCGCGTCAATCATATGTTAAGTCCAGTCAAGCCCTTACAAATTTTTCTGCGTTTTTTTGAAAAACTTAAATGAAACGAATCGGGTGCAGTTGGTTGTTTAAGTTTGTAGTACAGCGATGTCCCTGATCTTACGGAATATATGGGTGGGGAGAAGCAGTGGCAAAGTATATACAGGCGCCTGCCTCCCTCCCTTCCCTTTAATCCAAAGTGGTATGTCCCCCTTCCCTATTCCTTCCAAATGTGAGAAACCCGCTCTGACCCTAAATCAATCTAATTTTTTACCCATTCGAGTATAAAATGTTGTTGAAAACAGAACATTATTAACCCAAATCATGTTCTTCAAAACGAACAAGAAAGAAAGTCGGTCAAGCCCGACTATAACATACTCTGTACCCTTAACGGCGCAGCTCGCATTTTCTCACGAGTTAAACGCGCTCATCTCTAAGTTTCACTCTCTCTCTCTCTCTCTCTCTCTCTCTCTCTCTCTCACTAAGATTGCCGTTCAATAGAATGCTGTGGTGGTGGGTAGTGCGGGTGGGGTGTGTTTACTGGCCGTTTTTTGCTCATAACTTGAGTATCGTTCATCCGATCTTTATCATTCCTTCAGCAAATCGATAAATAATTTTGTTTACAAGGTATCTCTAGAAGGAACGAACGATCTATCTCCAAAACTGTAGGAGATATCAAGTTTTTTCCAAATTGCGGGGGCGGGAGGGGGCGTGGCAAAAATTGAAAATAAACTTGATCTGCCTGCAAGTATAAGAAATATATGTCCCATACATGTCAAACCTCTATCTCTTACCATCTCTGAGATCTCTTCGTTCATACGGACAGACAGACGGACGGACGGACGGACGGACGGACGGACAGACGGACAGACGGACATGGCTATATCGACTCGGCTGTTGTTGCTGATCAAGAATATATATACTTTGTAGGGTCGGAAACGATTCCTTCTCCCTGTTACATACTTTTGCACAAACTTAATATACTCTATGTACCTTCGGTACAGAGTATAAAAATTATCAATTCTACTTGAGTTTTTGCGTTCTCAAAAAATTGTTCGTGAAATGGAACATTGTACTACAAATGAGAAAAACCCTTTATGCACTGTTTTTGGTAACGTTTGTGCTCATCTTGAGTCAAATGTTCTCGGTTTTTTTTCCCTCTGAACAGAAATTTTTACAATTTTTAGGGCTATGTCAATTCTAGGATAATTTTCTCAAGTATGGAAAAATCATTTTCTGAGTGTGGTTATTTAATAAGTACATATGTAAATGAAATAACTAAACAGTGTAGCAACAATGTAGTAAGAGATATAATTTTTATACCTGTTAATCGTAGAGTAAATTGGATTTGCTAAGTTCCTGCAAATGTGCACTCGGAAAAAACGACTGGCAAAATTCTAGCTCGATCGGAAAAAAATTTATACCGTTTTGTACTTAAAATATTAGGTACTTGGGTAGTTCCAACTGGCCCTTTGTAGGGGCCACACATACCCCTTACGGTCCTTAGTGAGGCCGGGTGGTTTTTCTAGGTACCATTAGAAATCCGAGAGGATCTTTGACGTTTTGGAAAATGCCAATAGTTGTTTGGGAGACTTCCTTGCCGCCTCTTCAAGAGAGGTGGAACTTAAAATATTACGTAAGATTTATTTTTGGATGTACTTCAATTAAGTACGAAACATTATAGAATTGAACAACGACTGTTGATGTAACACAAATGAGAATAAACGTTCTTGAATCAAGATTTTTCCGTACTTACTTGACCTTAGTAGGTCAAAAAACTAAAAAAAAAAAAAGAAGATTTTTGATTCAAGTATAAAATATCTTGGACTGAGCACAAAATAGTCTCCGAATGCAATTCACAACGGAAAATGTGAACTATTTAAAATAAAAACTGGTCTTAAAGTTAAATTCTGGTTCTAACACTTTGCTACAAAGAAATGCTCCAAGACTGCGTTCCTCATGCGCTACAAGAGCACCAGCAGACTTCTCCTGATCGTCAGAATGTACAACAGCAATAGCAGGTAGAGCAAGAACCCGAAACCAGGAGGCCTCTAAATTTCAGGGAGCAAATATTGTTTGACAACAGAAGAACAGTGGCAGCGAGACAATGGCATGGATCACCACAACAGCGCCAAACAACAACAAATCCAGATAGGCTCCAATGTGCAACAACAGATTCAGCAAGGCTTTAATCATTAAGGCTGCAGTCAGCAACAATATTTTCGACAAGAAATCAACGAACAAGACGACATCCCACTGCATCAAATTAAACAAGGCTCTGTGCGACGCCCAACAACGCGTATTGTTTTACAACGTAGCCGGAAGCAGTCAAGTCCCAATGATAATGCCAATACTGACCAATTACAGCACTGTTTCGATCTTGAGCCTGCCACACATCAAGGCAACAGAAGCCACAGCCGTAGCAACCAGCGCTATAATCATCAGCCAAGAGAAGATATTGGTTCAAAACTCGACCAGTTGATCAGCGCGTTTGTGGACGGAGAGAAGCAGCTTCTGTGAACGAAAACATCAACTTTTGCACTCTGGAGAGTAAGATTGATAATGAATGTAGAATGTATTGGGACTGACCTTAGAACTTATTAGACTTCAACGAATAATATTTTGTACTTATTTTAAAAGTAAATCGGGTAGAGCTTGAAACCCGACTTGAGACTTGAGAAGAACCAAAAAATATGATCAAAATGATTTTAAAATAGTCTGAAATGTACTTAATTTATTCCTTAATAGTTTAAATCAAGAATTCCGGGATGGAAAAAATCGTACTTTAGATAAGTATATTGTACTTGAATCAAGTATTTTCACACTTGCCGTACTTGACACCCATGATACAATGAATACAAGGTAGTGCAAACACTTGCTCCATTTCGCATGCTCATAACTTTGCGAATCTGTGACGTCATTTGACAGATATGTCTTATGTTGAAATTTTAATGTTTTAGATATAACTTGAATGGATTTAATTGTTGATATATTTTAATTCATTTTAATTTATGTTACCGAAGCACACATTTTAAAAAATGTTAACATATATGTTAAAATTGAGAGTCTGTAACGTCAGATTGGAATTTTTTGTTTGACAAACGACGCATTGCACTACCTTCCATTTTTTGTACTTGATTCAAGTACAAAGTACTTGGTTTTTTTCCTGAGTTGCTCAGCCCTTCTGTTGTATTTCATATCTTTGGCCCTGATATTGTTGAAATAATATTCACATCTATAGCCCCCTTGGGCTATAGAGTGGCACTTTGTACCACTTTGTTTTTTGCAATAATAAAAGGGATCAACGGAGTTAGTTTCAGCTTAGAAGCATTCACGTTCTTAATCTGTCTCAAAATAACTTGTTTCGTTATTTTACAAAATATAATCAATATCCGAATCTGAAATGTCAGAAATTAATAATATTTAGGGAGTATTGATTCAAAATGAATACAAGAAATGCAAATAAATTGTTATTTTGTATGAAAATTGCAGTATGAACAAAATGTTCCCGGGTCGGAAGTCGAGGGCGCATTGGATTGGAGTATGATTTTCTTAGGGAATCTATTAGAATCGCATCGGTTGTATATGCCTAGTGAATGTTGCAGGGAAAAGTGTGTGCAAGAAAGTCATCGTGAAAGGGTGAGCATTTTTTTTATATTTTAATAAATGTGGGTGGAGTACCGACTATGATTTCGACTGACAGTATAATAAACTTATTTCCCATTTAAATTCAATTACCTTTATTTTTATTTTTCAAAATTTTACGAAGAAAAATGTGCAGTGTGTATAATTGAATTATGATTGCCTTTACTGAATAAATTCATGTAATTGGATTCCAATTCCACAAATGAAAGCTAATTAGTAACATTTTCACTGATACACAATATGTCAATATGTTGGAAGAAAATTATAGGGTGAGAGTGCGTCAGTACCAAGCTAACTCAAGGGCAGCCCGCAGAGACCGAATTCATTTTGATATTCAAGCCGGCAAGAGCCGAACGCATGCCGTGTCTTTTGCCAAGAGAAAAAGCAGCATTTCAGTCGCTCGCCAGCGTCATGGAGCAATGAATATTAGAGATAAAATATGCCTTTTGATTGGTGGTAAGCGATAGTGCCCAAAGAGGTACTTATAGTGCCCATTGAGATACTTATAGGAAATCACAGTGGTTAGAGCGAGACGGACATACTCCCCAATGCATTTAGAGAGCGTGAGAGAGAACAGCTGACTAATTTCTGACAGAAGCGGTGTCGACTGCTCAATCGGTCAGTCTAAAACAGCCGACGAGAGCGAGGTCAAAAAGTGAGAGTGTATTGGTAGGCGAAAATAAAGCGCCGTGAATATGCCTCGACTTGACCACATCAAAGGCTAGCCAGCCAACGGCTCCTCAGCTTCGGCATGCGTTCCGCTCGTATGTGTGTAAATAGCGAATCGTCTTCGCCTCCAGGGGGTACTCCATCGCTGAACTAGATTCTAGACTCTACAACAGGGATCCCCAAGAAGAGAGTGCGAAAATTTATAGTGTCTCTCTCTAACACACAGTGATGCATGACTTCGGCAAGCATTTGGTGTGAATTAGCGAGTATGTTCGTCCCCCAGGGGTTATGGCTGGGTAACTCTGGTCTAGAAATCCTAGTCTGTGCCAGCTTTCGATGAAGTAGGTCAGAGCTGGCTTGTGTCGCTAAGTTTTCGCTTAACAATACACTCTTACTTTTTGGAGTCTCTCTTGTTGATGCAAAGGTCGCTCTCTAGGTACAAAAACGAGTGTTTTTGTCCAGCTTTTCGGACATTCCAACCACTGTGCGTTGTCAGTATTGATGTTGAGTTTCGATTTCAATGAATTTCATTCAAGTATTTTTGGCATGAACTAAGCAAAGATTTCAAAATGGATGAGAGCACTAAAACTTGTTTAACGGAAAATGTAGTTAAGAAGTCATTTGAAAAGAATTAATTTTATTGTTCAATTAATTTCGCAAAGTGGAATCTTGTCTGCTTTATGAACTAATTTCACCAATTAAGGTCTAATCAAGCACTTCCGCCAGTTGTATGGCTTAAAGAGCTTACAGCATAATGCGCTTATTTATATTTAAGCTAAAGTATTGTTTGGAGCGGGAAGAAGTCATAGGAGAACTTAGCGTGCATGCCTAGAAGAGTCGCAGACATGGCTGTAAATTATGAAACTGCATAAAGTTCTCCTCACCGGCTGACTGTCAGTCTGTCTCTCTCTCTCTCTCTGTCTCGCTCTTCTCGTGAACAAGTTAAACACTTGAAATCTGCCAGGAAATCAAAGAGCAGAGTCTGAGGCAGAGGAAGAGGGACCGACCCCGCCAGACATGCGAAATTGTCGAGTGGCCTCACCGCATGCAACGAAGACGATGAAGTTTTTGCCCAAGTTGTTGGGCGGAGGTAACCGAGGTACCCATTCCCTGACACATATTCATTGCGACATCTTACAAAGAAACAAAAAAAAAAAACGGAGTGAAAATTAAAATAAAAAGTGGTAACATCATCGAAACTTTACCTTTACCATCTCCTTCCTTTACTCCTTTCATTTTATTTCTCTAGTTGTTGCCGGCTGTCAGCTGCTGCGGCTGCTGCTCCTGCTTGACTCCTGCTCTCCTGTTCCTTCTCGGCTTGAAATAAATCTGGAAATGGCTTTAACATGTTTTCAAGTTTTTCCGTGCCTCGTGATTTATACATGGTAAATAATTTATTGGTGGAAAATTCTTTTTCTCTTGGTTTCAAAATGGGTTTACTGTGTCTGCGACTAGACCGTTTTAAGTGGCAATAGATTTCACAATGGTTGCTGGGAGTGATGTGTGTGGGAAATTAGGAGTGTGGATGAAATTCGGAGATTGAATTCTTGAGTAGGGCAACAAGAAATGCTTAGTTTTAAGATTAAAAAATTAATTATTCTACTTTGTGGAATAAATTGAAGAATTTTTGCCTCTACTCTATCTTTATGTTTCTCTATTGAATTCTGAATTTTTACTTTTAAATAAGGAATCAAATCGAATCGTAGTTTTGTTGGGTTCTTGTATTGATAATTTTGGTATTCGGTTGCTTATTTGGTATACGTTAAAGGCTGAGTTTTTATTGTCATGCGTCGAACAGTGTAAAGTTAGCCATTCGCTCAGAAAATTTTTTATTGAGTAAATGCTTATTCTCATATGAGATAAAAATTTAGTTCGGCAATATATTTTATATAAATAGGACTGCCGTTCAAAAGCAATCAGATTTCAAACTGTTCAAAATTGTTTCTATTTATATGAAATATAGTGCCGAACTAAATTGTTATCTCATCTGAGAATAGGCCTTTAATAAAACGATAAAAAAATAAAATCTAAAAACTCTGAACCGAAAGTTTCGGTTTTATTTTTTTGGTTCAAATAACGCTACCGAGTACCGGTTCTCAGATAACATCGGCTCTGATTCCAGTCCGGCTCTGAGTTTTGATTGGTTCTTTTCATAAAACGGTCAGGATTCGGATTCCTGAATAAAACTGAAAGAGGAAACAATTCTAAGAAATTAAACTGTTCTAGTATTAGCGGATCCAAAAATATCAGTTCTCGAATATTGGTTCTTAAAAATTTTTAAATATAAATTTTGGTTCCTATTCTGCTTATGAGTTTCAATACGGTATAAAAAACTCAGAGCTGAAACTGTACCAATGTCATGGTTATTTCGTTCTAATCAAGGCTGCAAACCTCTCAAATTTTGCAGAAGGTTCGGTCTGGGGGTTCAAACCCGTTGTAAAGTCTAAGGTTCGGTTCGCGGAGCGGTTTCTAAAACCCCTGAGCTCATGGTTTTGGTTCGAACCTCGGTTCGCTTGAACATAAAGAATAGATGCGAATAGTTCTAGTAAAATAACTTTCATAAACTTATCTTCCTCGCATTCAGACTCTCTTTTTGGATCTTCAGCATGTCTGTAATGTGCTTCTAGATAGAAATAGATTTCATATAGTGTGAGTACGGAGTTTCTTTGCCAAACCGAACTTGCTTAAAAAAATCGTTACCTATTAAATTTAGAGTGTGTGCAGCACATCGAACTGTAATTATCGAGTCCTCCAGAGAATCTTTTGAGGTAACTTGGTGATTGTTCAAATCAAGAAATGCTTTTGATTCACATGAGCAACCTTTATCAACATTGCATTTTTCATATTTGCATTACTTTTCTGCTCTGCAGTTGTCATGTAAAAGTTCTCCTGATTCTAGAACTCGAGAACTTCTTGAATGATAGCTGTCAGATAACAATGAATTTCTATATTTCCCTGTTTGTGTCATTGGAAAAAAATTTTGTGAATCGTACGTAATTTTTCGGGTTCAGGTTCGAGGAGTCAAAAATATTAGGCGTTGGGTTCGTGGTCTGTTTCGTCGGACCCAAAAAACCCGAACCAAACCGGATTCAATAGTAATGGTTTCGGTCCCTGTTCTGGTTTGAAGTTTTTCGTTTAGGGTTACGGTTCGTTTCCCTACTTTTAAGTTTTCAAGTTTATTCTTTGCCTATTTCAAGTTCTGGCATTTATTATGAATATTTGAATTGTTATCTTTTTTCGATTCTGATTTCTATTATATATCTCACTATTTCTATTTCTATCTTCTTTTTACTTCCATTCTTATTCCTTCTTCACATCCTTTTACCCATATCAAGGGGTATTTAAATACCCAAGCACGGGGCAAGTGGGACATAGCGCGACAAACATTTATGCATAGTAAAGAGGAAGAATGAAACTATAAGAAAAACGAGAAGGCCAAGCTAACTTCAGCTATGCCGAAGTTTTTATATCCTTGCAAATGCTGGCGTTCACTTCATGCAGGCAGCGCTGCCTGCGCAGGTCGCGTGTGAGCGCGCTTGTGTGTGTTTGTGTGCGCTCGTATGTGTGAACAATTGAACAGGGTATTTTGTAGTCGGGAAACTCGACTACAGCGCTCTTACTTGTTCTATTTAAAAACATAAAAAAAGTCGTCAGCGAGTTTAAGGACACTAACATTAAAACAAAAAATATTTTTTCACTAACACCTATTTTCCGACTGATCGGTCCTATGGCAACCATAAGATATAGTCACCCGATGTCGATCAACTTTTTCAAATTAGTTTGAAAGCTTTTAATATTAATAATCGACGACCTTAAGAACGATTTACCACCCGTACCAGATACCTTGAGGTGTCCTGTATGCAATGGAGAAAAATTTACAGCGATATGTCAAAGCACCTGAATATCACACCTGATTTAGTGACAATGGGTGTTAAAATCTGTACTAAAAATAAAATTTTTTTAACTTTATTCGGAAATCTTGGTGTTAATTTCTTAATTTATTTAATTTTAAATTTTTACAATTTTTTTTTTCTATCATAGATTTCTATGGTAGTTCAGGCACACATTTCAAAATTTCATCAATATCGTATTAGCCGATCTATGGGCAGCCCTTAATGGGTTAATTTTGCTTATTTGTTTTTGTTGTCTTTCTTTCTACCGCTTTCCGTTCTTTCTTCTTAATCTCTGAATTTTTTTCTTTATCTTTCTTTCCTTCTTCTTTTTTGGGTTTTTTGGGTACCAAAGATATACAGAGTATATTAAGTATTTGCCAATGTATGTAACAGGGAGAAGAAAATATTTCCGACCCTACAAAGGAAATTTCTTCATTGTGTTACATATTGTATGATGCATTTATATATTATGATTAAAATTTTAATTAGGGCTGCAAACCCAAAAAAAAATTTCGGAACCTCCGGTTTGGAGGTTCGAACCAAAACTTACCAACGGTTAGGGTTCGGAAATTTGAGGTTCGAGGTTTTTGGGCTTTGGTTTTGGTTCGAACCTTGGTTCGTTGCACACCTGACGCATAAATACATTGTAAGACTGTAAGACGTCGATTATAATTGACGTGAGATTGGCGCTCGTGTGTTGGATATGGACTTCCTTCATAATAGTGTATAAATCTTCAGTCCGTCCTCTAAAAAAATTCAGACATTTATGCCAATCTAATGCTGCATTTTCCAGCAGTAGCATGCACCGAGTTGGTTAGATTGGCGCATATGTATGATGAAAAATAAAACGTTCAATACATTGGAAAGGGTTCGGGTTCATCTACTTTCGTCCTCGTGGTTCGATAAAAAAAACACGGAATTCCGGGTTCGAACTGGTTCGGTTCAAAACCGGTTTGCAGCCCTGATTTAAATGATATTCTCCAATAGAAAAAATTCAAAAATGTAAAAATAAATTCGAGTCAGTCATGAAATTTAACTTGGCAACCCTTAAATCTTTTTGGTACCCTTGATGGTATGCAGACGGCGCCACCATAGATAGATAGCGCCAGCTGAGGTTGACTGGGTAGTTGGTCTTAATTGATACGGCAGCATTCGGTAGGTTTTGAAACCCAGATTAAATATTTAATTCATTTGATGCAACCTATCCAGAAATATAATTTGGTTTACATTTCAAAAATTAATTTCACTTGTCAAAATTGTTTTTGTGGTGAATTTTTTGCTAAATCTTCTAACAAAGCACCAGAGATTTAAAACCAACCGAAAAAGATGTCTGGGACACCGAGAATTGGTTTTGGGTTTGTAATAAGATTGGAAGAGATTTCCATGACATCACCATATAAAATCTTTTTCAGCATCCATGTCCGTCGGATCGTATGAACAAACAGATCTCAGACATGGTAAAAGCTAGAGGTTCGGCATGTATGAAGCAGCAAAAAAGAAACTGAGCATACATATTCGCAGGCATAGAGTATATTACAGTCGGACTTCAACGACTTTCTTATTTGTTTGATACCTCTTTTCTTTCATTCAGTTTTTTTTTTAGTTCCAAGTGTTATAAGCCCCAATAAAACAACTATTTCTGAGTTGCTATTGCATGGTTTATTTTCGAAATTCTGTAACTCTAAAGGATTTTCCCGTATCTATTTCCTCTCTGGCTTATTTTTCTTGAACATTTTATTGGCTGTTTGCTTCTCGCGAATTCGGTAGAAATCAGCTGCTTCTCGTATCTCTATTTCATCGACCGAATCAGCTGGCATACCCGTGGGATAATTTCTGGACTTGTGAAAAATGACATCATCATCACGCACCTCACCGAAGAGTCGCCGAAAGAAACCACGTTTTTGAGTGTGGCCTGATCCGGCATGGCTGCATCCCTGAGCGCTTTGATCTAAGCTAGTGTTGTCCTTGGCTTTTTTGCGCTTCAATGAAAAAATACTTCCCTTTTCATGCCGAGACCATACAAATTGGCCAAGTCTTCTCAAGAAATTGCCATCCGCTTCAAGTCTTTCTTTGCTCATCTTCGGTGTGTTCTTCGGCGATTCCTCCAACTTCTTCTCCATTGACGCTCTCTCTGAAAGCGGTAGAGTGCGTGCGGCAATGCGTCGATACTGGACCAGATCTTGTTTAGAGTTGCGAATGCGCAAGCCTTTAGGGTTCTTGAAACTGGTGATACTGTCGATACGGTTAAGACTAGAGGCGCCAGCAAGTTGACTCTGACCATGCGGTCCCCCGCCCGTGGGGCGTTCGATTGAGGGGGATTTAATGGTTTGGCAGGCGTGCTCGCGCTGCGGCGGAGTCTGACGGGTTGCTGTGGACTAGTTATGGGATTATTTAACAGAGATTTTGGAATATTTTAATACTCTCACTCTCTTCCTTCATACTGACCTGTACGCGGGCTCCATTTGTTGGTAGATAAAACGAGTATGGAATAATTCCCGCCAGATCTGGATTTAGTTGAACCTTAACCGGTTGCCGTTGTCGCTGTTGTTCGGGCTGTTGTTGCCAGCTGTAATAATTGTTGTTATAATTGCCAATGGGATTCATTTGCTGTTGATAGCCAGGATAACACCAGTTTTGCCCTTGACCTCCATTCATGTTATTGTACATATAAGCAGCATTATTCATTGGCATTTGTGACTGGACATAATAATATTGTTGCAATTGTTGTGGCTGTTGTTGCTGTTGTGCCCCGTATGGTAAGGGTAAGCCCGTTGTGGTGGTCATCGTTGGTAGTTGATCTTGCTGTTGTTGTTGTTGATACAATTGAGCCAACAAAGCCTGATCGTCCAATTGCCGCAAATCCATGTTCTTATTGATGGGATTACAGCAATTGGCAACAGTGGGACTCCACAAATCGGGAGACTAAAAGCATACCAAAAGCAAAAATTCAGATAAAAATGGTTAAGTAGAAATCAAGTAAGAGAGCTTAAGTCGAGTGACTTGACTAAAAATTACCCTGTACCAGCCCCTTGATTACACTATGCAATTGACAAAATGTGTGTGTGTGTGTGTGTATTTAACTTTTTCAAGAGGTCAGTTTATTTATTGCACCATAACTTCCAAACAGCACATCCAATTTAAAAAACTTTATATTGAATAAAAGGAAAAAAGGTAAATCTTCGCACTATGAATATTAAATTTATGGTTTGAGAGTTATTGAATAATGCATTAGGAAATTAAGTTTTCTTTTTAAATTGTATTCGATTTTTTGACCAAAAAACTCGTGAAAACTCGAGAATATCATCATATAAAAGGCCTATTTCCTGAACGCACGAAAATAAACTGTTATGTCAAACTTCACATGACTAGAAACACTTTAGAAATGTTTTGAAATCTGCATTCTATTACATTGCAGTCTTATTTGTACGAAGTATTGTGCCGACATAAATTTTTATGTCATCTGGAATCGAGCATAAAGAACCGCCCGAATCGGATGACTACTTCTTGTAGCTGCCATAGGAACGATAAGTCGAAAAGTCAGTTTTAGTGAGAATAACTTCTTTGTTTTCAATTTTAGCGTCCTTAAACTTGGCTATTATTAATATTTTATGTCAATCTCAAATGACTATATCTTATTGTTGCCTTTTTGGTACCTTCAGGGTACCTTCACGGATTGTATTTTTAAGCAATGCTCCTGTTTAACCCTTTTTGGTCAACACTTGTAGTAGTCAACTTTGAAGGTTGCGAATGTAAATGATATTTGTGGAGACCCAACTTTTCTAGTAGGCTTAGGAACTTTTCAAGTAAAATAAACGTATGATATTTGGCAGTCGAGTTTTGATTTAAAAGTAAGCGTTGTTAAACTCTGACATTTCAAAAACAGCATTTGCAAGGGTATAAAAACTTCGGCACAGACGAAGTTAGCTTGACCTTCTCGTTTTTTGTTTTTTTTTTTAAATAAATCCGAAAAATTTTTGTTATAAATATTTACATTCTTCTAGTAGATGAAAACAAAACACATTTAAACATAGTGGCAGCACTGTTTTGTTGACGGGCTGTAAAAGTCAGCTGTTTGTGTGCCACGTGTTTTTTGTGAAACTGGCAGCAAAATTGTTCTAATTTTGAGTGCGTCTGCTGAAAAAGTTGGAAGCAAAATAAAAAGTGTAAAAATGCAAAATGATAACATGTTTGTCATTTTTGTCTTTTTTTCTAATTGTGCCGTGTGTTGTTAATGTGTAATTTTAGGTTGGCCCTAAAGAGTGTAGCTGTGGAAAATTAGTTTACCATAGCACAACGTGGCAAAAATTTGTAAATGCAATGTTATTAACGAAAGTGTGCAGATTGATGACTAACACTTCTTGCTAAAACTTGCACCTTTCCGACGAAATCGGCTTTATTGCAGTTGAATTCGTGCTTCAGTTGAAGATATTGCATGAGATATTAGCGACAAACACTAAAAAGTTTTGTTGGTCGTATTTAGAGCTAAACCGAATTTTAGTTCTTTAGCGTAGGGGCCCAACAAAGTTGGTGCAAATCGACCAGATCGGTTATATGGCACCCAGTGATTGGAGAGGAACACAATTTTCTTACCTAGGTAAGGTACAAGGTAAATGTAAATAAATATTCCTAGGTAAGGTAAAAGGTATCCGGAATTTCCAGTACCTAACTAAAGGTAAAGGTACAAAAAAGGTACTTTTTAATTTAAAAGCAAGGTTCATCAATTTACATATATAAGTAATAAATATTGACTGTACGGGCTTAAATCCAAATATAAGTTTTAAAAATGGAACATTTCAATTTCATGTGATGTTATATTATTAAAATGATTCTCATATACCATCTCGATTGTGTAATATAACAAGAGTTTCGAATGTTTCTTTTTGGTGTAGGTATTTGGCCTCTACTGCTAAAAGATTCGTTCAATAGGGTCAGAGCTAGGCAAAATGGTGTAATACTTATAAAAAACATTGCAATTACTTGTATACTTAAGTACAGATTCAAAAGACTTGATATAATCGGCAAGATAAGTTAAGACTTTCAATTCAATATTAGTATTTTCATAGCAATTCTCAGTTTCATCCAATCTTCCATTACTGGCATCGTAAAAGTCTTCAGAATCCTTTGTATTTAAACTCTCATTGACAACAGTTGACAACAAGCCAATCTTTAAAATTTGTTGTTTTTATTTGGAATCCACTTAAATTTGAAGCAAAGGTCCTTACCTCGTTTGAAGTCAAGTTTTCAAACAAAGGAAATCGTTTAGAACTCCTTTTTTAAGAGCATCTTTTAGTTGATCACAAGTTGATCCTAAATTACAACGGGATTTGCCTTGCAAAGTTGTGACTAGCTATTAATTTTTAGCTATGTAACTATGCTATTAAAAATATGTATCATGTAGCACTGGGCTAGAAGAACTGCTACTTTTCTCAACTTCGTCTGCTTGCCTTGCTTGCGATGCTTTCGCTAAGAACGAACTGTACAACCGCTTGAATAATGTGTTTGGAAGAGCCTGTTCAGAATCTTTCGAAACAACTAAGTTCAAAGTGTGTGTCCCGCTTCTAAAGTGCCTAGAAAAAATTATTTCAGCATCAGCTGAACTATCAAGAGCTATTACCTTTAAATAACTACCTTCGAAACTGTACACTTTAAATACTTTTCAGAAGTTGGGTACATTTTCTGTAACTGTATAACATTTGGATATCTCTAAGTCGGTATTTGCTATGAACTTCAGCTAATATAGTAGCAATTATTTCAAGTGTGTGGGGGGAAATCGCTCACGCTTATTTGCGAGCACGAGAGAATGACGATATACATAGATTGCTATCTATATGGTGGCCGGTTCCACGAAGATTGTTATTGCTCCTCCAGATATCGGCAGTCGTACTTATAAAAATGAGTATTTTCAAAAATACGATAATTATTTGTCTTATACAGCCGTGCTCCCTTTTTCACTTGTGTACAAATTTTGCGACTTAAAATCGTTTTTCAGTACAAAATTTGTCCAAAAATAGCAAAATGTTTAAGAAAGTGAAAAAGGGAGCTCGGCTGACCGTCTTCCTCTTATCTAGCATGGATAGTATAGTTTTTGAACAGGGAATGTTTACCGGACGTCCAGTTTAAGCCACAAACAGGTCCCTGATTCTTTTCTTTTCAATATGGCAGAAAATGAAAAGTATGAAAAGTACCTAGTACCTTACCTATTAACACGGTAAATGAAAATTAAGACCTAGGTAAGGTTAAAGGTATACGAATTTGAAAATACCGAGGTAAGGTAAAAGGTACACAAAATATGTATCTAGGTATGTACCTAGGTATTTGTACCTACATACTTCCAAACACTGATGGCACCAATATAAAACGAGAGCGTAAGTTAAAGTCGGCTCTAACCGACTTCGATATACCCGTTACTCATGGAAACAAATGTTTATTAGCCTTCCTGTATGCCTGAGGTGGGTCAGCCGAAAAGTATGCAACATTTTTTAACTCGGCTATTTATTATCCGCCAGATATTAATAGACATTTGTCAATTACTAAATCCAACATAAATGACTCCAAATTCATCACGATAAACAGATCAGACAACAAAACTTTTGAAAACGTCGGTCAAGCCCGACTATTACATACTCTGCACCCTTAATGTCGCAGCTCGAATTTGGTCACAAGTCAAACGGCCAGTTAACACACAACGCAGTGCGCTCTCTAAGTCTCTCTCTCTCTCTCTCTCTCTCTCTCTCTCTCTCTCTCTCACTAAGATTGCTGCTGAACGCAATGCTTAGGTTATGGGTGGGGTGGGTGTTAACTGACCGTTTTTTGCTCATAACTTGAGTATCGTTCATCCGATCTTTATCATTCCTTCAGCAAATCGATAAATAATTTTGAGTACTAGATATCTCTAGAAAGTACGAACCATCTATCATCAAAACTGTAGGAGATATGACGTTTTTTCCAAATTGCGGGGGCGTGAGGGGGCGTGGCAAAAATTGAAAATAAACTTGATCTGCGTGCAGACAATATGAGTCTACATTTCAAATTTGGTTGCTCTAGCTCTTCTAGTCTCTGAGATCTAGGTGTTCATACAGACAGACGGACAGACGGACAGACGGACAGACGGACAGACGGACATGGCTATATCGAATCGGCTGTTGATGCTGATCAAGAATATATATACTTTATATGGTCGGAAATGATTCCTTCTGGCTGTTACATACATTTGCACGACTTTAGTATACCCTTTTACTCTACGAGTAACGGGTATAAAAAGTGTGCCGAATCGAACAACATTCGCTAAGTCGCTTAAAAAGCTTTACATTCGTGTTCAAATTGAAATTCAGTTCTATAAAGTAAAAACAAACGAAGCTATTGCAAATCAGGTAGATCGGCTTTATGGTAGCTGTATGCAATAATGGTTCGAAACGAACACGATTTTATAAGTCATATTAGGAGCTAAAAATACAAGTTAAAACCAAATTTCAGCTCAGCAGCATAAGGAACATAGTTGGAGTGAATCTGTGTGAATATAAAATGTTGGTCCAAATTGAGCGAATCTTTGCAATTCGTCTTTGTTGTCCAAGACATAAGTACATACAAACCAAATTTCCAGTCAATATATTAACAACTAGAGCTTATGCCAGAAAAAGCCAACAAAAAACAAGTGAGAAAGTCGGTGAAGCACAAGTATAATATATTATGTACCAGTTCATTTGCTCCCGACTATAATATTTTAATACATCCAAGGAGTCGCCGGTTAACTTTTTATGCTCTATACTTCATAGGGTCGGAGATGACTCCTTCTGGCTGTTACATACTTTTGCACAAACTTAATGTACCTTCGGTATAGAGTATAATTATTGCGAAAATGCCTTTATACAGGGTATCAACATGATAGTCCTAGATCACTCCAAATCAATAAATACCTCAAACAAACCCTTCTTAATGAATTCCAAAAAATATGACGATGATGATGAGTAGCCAGAAATTATTAAGAACTCTTCATTAAAAGGTTCAAATTGGTTAATATTCCTGGGATGATGGCCACAAACCAAAAGAATACAAATGCTTAACCATAACAATTTCAAAATTTGTCTACCTGAACACGACATGGATATGCACACATGCCAAACTCTTCAAAATAAACCAGGACCGCACGCACACACACACACACTTTATGTCTGGGCTAGGTAAAAGGAAAACGAATGAAGTAGAGAACCTTTGCTTGATAGATGCCCTTTTATCACCTGGGTAATGTGAGCATTAAGCCTTTACTTTTGACCCCAAACAATTAAGATTTAGATACGCGCGCGCACGACTGACCCGTGAAAGGTCATTATGGTTTGGGTCTTTGCCTGGTGCTTGTTGAGCGGGGCAAATAAATTAAATATAATTAAAAATGTACTCGTGCATATTTAATTTTATTGTAATATCTTTTTATCAGTTTAAAAGCTTGAAAATGTTAAGTCGAGCGAGAGTATTAGATGTTAGCAAATCACTTCAGTTATTTGAGGCACCATAAATTGATGCTTTTGGCCATCATGCCAAATGCAAGAGAAGCCTGCCCGCCAAGTAAATATAACGAAATCTTTCTCTAGTTTTCCATCTTAAGGACAAAATTTCAACCCAATTCAATTAAATTTCACAATTGTACTTACACTTCTGTTTGTATCGCCACCTTATTGGAACTAATAGTTTTTAAACCAGAAAACTGGTGGGAAGAAGTAAAAAGGCCTCCTCGTTAATGGTGGTAATTTCGGATCTGTGGGTGAATTTTTTGTTTTGTTGTTCGGGCTTATGCCAAGGCCATTGGCCTTATGTTTGGCTACTTCAGTATTCTGTGGACTAGACATAGATTTTTTGTTTGAAATGAATTTGTACTGCAATTTTGTTGATATGGGGTTGGAAAGTCAAAAACTACACATCTGGCAGCTAAATCAGAGGGTTTAGAATTTATGAACATGAAAAAATAATGTGCTTTCACAAGTCACAAAGTCAAATGAATTTTCTTTTGTTTACATGATTTTTTTTTTGTTCGTTTTTGGGTGGAAAGGGGATGATGACAGACTGTGCGTCCCCCTTTTTTATACAAGCACCTGTCTCTTTCCCCCTCTTTCTGCCTCGCTTCCTCTGTCTGTCGGCTAATTAAAAGTTCAATGCGCAACATTTGCACCCAACAAAAACAACAATGACAATGCCAACGTTTAACCATGTAACAAGAGCAACAACAAAAGCACGGGGGGAATGTAGAACACAGAAAAAGAGCATAGTTAATTTATTTTTCAACGTGTTCTCCCTTATTTTCCTTTGTTTCGCTTTATTTTAAATAGCATACGAAATCAGTTCTTAATTTTTTTAATTAATTGCACAACCATATGCAAATGGTGGGAGAAATCAGACAGTGTTTAAATGCCAGCGGGCTTTTAACACCCTGTACAAGGATAATACACGGTATAACAAGTTAAGGCAAAGAATAAAGCGGTGATGAGTGCACAGTAAGAAAACGAATGAAGTAAATCGTTCTTGAATTTAAAAAAAAAAGACATAGATTCCTTATCCAAGTAAGTATCTTTTTCAATCCCGCAATACTGCATTATATATTTCGCACATACTTAAGATCTCAAAGATCTTACTCTTAAATGGATCAATCCAAATTTTCTCTTAAAAGAAGAATTTGGTTCGTTAAAATTAGTTTTAGGCAGGGATTAAACCCGAAACGAATTTCGGTGGACTTTGAGCCAGCATTTCAGATTACCAAGAGGGAAGCCATTTGCAGTTCTCTCCATAACTGCGGATCATAAAGCTGCCAATGGCGTTATATAAAGACGCAAGTCTCACTGTTTGCTGGAAGGGAAATAACAACGCCAACTTTACCGTAAAAAACGGCGTACGGCAAGGATGTGTTCTGTCACTCCTCCTGATCATAGTTGTCCTCGATGATGGCCTCAAGCGCACAAATAACGAGGCGTGGAATGGTACCCAGTGAAGAATTTGGACTGCGCAGACGATATCTGCTTTATGACGCGTATACTGGAAGGGGTCTCAGCGAAACTTAAGGCTTTGGAAAGAAACTCCCGCAGCTGGCCTGAAAATCCATATCTCAAAGACTAAGCTGATGCGGGTACAAACCTCTAATACGTCCCCCCTAAGAGTGGCAGTTAATGACAGTCCCGTAAACATCGAGTATGTCGTAAAATTCTGCTATCTGGGGTGTGTTATTGCGAAAGATGGCAGTGCAATGACAGATGTGGAAGCACTCAAAAAAAAGCTACACCGGGTGTGGCGCTCCCGCTCCCCGTCTCTGACAACGAAACTACGAATCTTTAACACCAGTGTAAAGACGGTGTTACTATATAGCTCAAAAACCTGACTGGTCTCAGATCATATACGTAGGAATCTCCAGTCTGTCGCATATTTTGGTCCCTCAGCAACACAAATGAAAATCTTCTGGAGTACACTGGAAATGAACCCATTACGACAGAGATAAAGAGGCTGAAATGGAGCTGGATTTGGCACACTTTACGGAGAGAAGATGACAACAGGGCGAAGTTGGCTGTGCAATGGAACCCAGAAGGCAGCCGGCAGAGAGATCACCCCCAGCAGACTTGAATTTGCACAATCCATGCAGAATCTCGAACAAGTTGGAGCGAACTAAGGCACCTGGCTACAGACAGGAATCGTTGGAGAAATTTTGTTTTTGCTCTATGCTCCTCCTAGGTGCGATATTGGCACATTTTGTGTGTATTTATATCAAGGAAATAAAAAATCGAAATTTGTCTAAGTTTACCATTAGAATGTCTGTCAGTAAATAAATGGAACCCTTTTCGATATCTTTGTGGTTTCGGTTCTGGTTCGCGCGAACAACCTTTTTCCTGTTCTTGTTCGGTTCGGACTTCCCAAAAATCCTGGAGTCTTTGACTCCGGAGCGGTTCGACTCCGAACCGGCCTTTAGCAATGTTCTAACCGAATTAACACAACAATTTTAACCACCTGTCACAACTCTTAAAATTCTGAAAAAATTACAGAAATTGTATTTAGAATGGAAATTGGACATGTTAAAAACGAAAGTGGAGCCTCAACAGGAACTCCTAAATAAATGGTTTTAAAAATCCGTGGAATTTTGTTGGTAACTGGTTGCATGTTAAAAGTCTGAAAAATTATTCTGAGGAAGTGTATACTTGCCAGCTTTGACCAAAATAAATTTTAGAATTTTTCAATGGATAGATGGTCTGAAAAAGACTTGTGATTGATATGATAGAAATCGCTGTTAAAAATTCAGGGCTGCTACTAGAAGTATACAAAAATCGCTAAATTACTTTCGGTTGAGGTACTTTAAAACTGCATACTTAAAAAATTAAAAGAATCTGGGGCCGGTTCCCCTACAAATCCAGATATGCCCTTAGCCTAGAAGTTTGCAACGCATAGAAATATTCATTTCCGACCCCATAAACTTTATATATTCTTGATCAGGAGTCGAGTTCTTGAGCTGAGTCGATTGAGCTTTGTCCGTCCGTCTGTCTGTCTGTCCGTCTCTGTCTCTAAGTTTTAAAGCTATCGAGGTGAAATTTTGCACAGAGTCTTCTTTTTACTGCACGCTGCTAATATGTCGGAACCGATCAGATCGGATGACTATATCTTATAGCATCATTCAAAAAAATGGGTCCTAAAGAGAAAAACTTTTTTGTTTTCACTGTCAGCGTCCTCTAGCTCGGTCATTAGTAATAATAAAAGCTTTCAAACAGATTTGCAAATTTTGGTCAAAATCGGATGACTATATCTTATAGCTGCCATAGGACCGATCGGTCGGAAAATGAGTCTTAGTGAGAAAAACTTTTTGTTTTAATTTTTATCTTTCTTAAACTCGGCGATTGTTAATTTAATATGTTTTCAAGAAGATTCGCTAAATTTGGTCGAAATCAGATGTTTATCTGTAGGAAAATGGGTTTTAGTTTTTATGTAAGCGCTCTGAAACTCTGACATTTTAAAAACAGCATTTGCAGGGGTATAAAAACGTCGGCAAAGACGAAACTCGCTTGGCCTTCCTGTTATACCCTTGTAGAGGGTATATTAAAATTGTTCAGATGCATAGAAGGAAGCATCTCCGACCACATAAAGTATATATATTCTTGATCTGCTGATCAACGAGCTGAGTTGATATAACCATGTCCGTCTGTTTCTATGCGATCTCCTCCGTCAGTTTAAAAGCTATCTCCAAACTTTGCGGGAAGTCTTTTGGTACCAGCCAGATCGGATGACTTTTGCATATAGCTGCCATAGGAACTATCGGTCGAAAAGTAGTTTTAGTAGGAAAAACTTTTTTGTCCTCAACGCGATCGTCCGCAAACCTCGTATTTATTCATTTTCGATGCTTTCACATAATTCCACCAAGTTTTATTAAAATCGGATATCTATATAGTATAGCTGCCATACAAAGGATAGTTCAGAAAATAATTCTTAGTAGGAAAAACATTTTATCACTCTCAAACAATTGACCAGCAACAATATTATATGATTACACACAATTCTGTGAAGTTTGATCCAAATCGGATGACTATAGCATATAGCTGCCATAGAAACGATCGGTTGAAAAAGTAGTTTTAGTGAGAAAAACTTTTTTGTTTTCAATGGTAGAGTCTTTTTACTTTCCAGTTATGAATATTATCGGTTCCCACATAGTTTTGAAAAATTTGGTTAAAATCGGATGAATATATCGTATAGCTGCCATATAAAAAACCATCTGATTGTGAGTTAGGGAAATAACTCAGCTAAGAATGTTTGACGAAAATCATTTATAACCTTAAATTATATAAATTATACAAGCTACTAGGGTATATAAATTTCGGTTGAGCCGAAGTTTGCTTTCCTCTATTTTTATAATTATTTTTGTGTTTTTAAATCGAGCTTAAAATGTTTCTGAAACATGTCCAAGCCATTCATAAAGTGTGCACTAAATGTTTATAAGACAATTCCAAACTATGCACAAGAGAGAACAATCAGGCATGTTCTCGTTTGCGAATTCGATGAACAACTGTTTATGAATTTAGAAAAAACGTGCTTAGAGAAATGGTTTTGGAGGCATATTGGACTGAACGGATCTTTGCCGAAAGCACCTTTTTATTATTGCTTGCATTTAAGAGTCCATATTTTAAAAGAAACAATTTATAAAAAAATTTTATATAATTAATTGTATCCACAAGGTCATGGGAGCACAATGATATCTAAAGGGCGATTTTTTAAGCGTTTGTTTTTTGAAAATATAAAAAATAAACAGAAAATTTGCAATAGTGAATGAAATATTTATTTGGAGCGATACTACAATGCCTGCTATTTACTTTTTACAGATTATTTCATGTATAGTAAATGTTGGTCCACTCGTAAGCCTCAGCTTTTGCATACTTCTTCCAACATTTCGGGCGGTATCTCACCAATGACAGGTGTAATGATGCCTTTCAGGGCTGTGATTGTGGCTGGCTTGTCCCTGCACACGAGAGACTTTACGTAGGCCCACAAAATATAGTCTAGTGGGGTCAAATCACATGATCTTGGCGGCGAAAACGTGAAATTAATTGCTCACCAAACTCGCCCCTCAATTGGTCCATGGTTTCGCCTGCCGTGTGGCATGTGGCACCGTCTGGTTGAAACCACATGTCTAAAAACCACCTTATTTGTCCTAATAAAAGTGGGTAATCAGCGTAATCATCATTGGTTTCAAATCAAAATTGGCTTTACAACACCAAAGGGCCAAGCCAAGCTTCTGCTGGAGCGTACGTTATTTTCGAAAAGTACGGTCCAATAATGCCGGCAGCCCACAAACCGCACCAAACAGTGTATTTTTTAGGGTGCCTTGTTTGCTCTTGAACTGCCTCTGGCTGCTCTTCAGACCAAATTCGGCAATTCTGTTTGTTGACGTGACCATTGAGCCAAAAATTAGCTTCGTCGCTGAAGACAATTTTGCGATAAAAGCACATTTCTCGCAAAGCACGAATTTTGATAATAAAATTCAATGATTGCAAGTCTATTCATGGTGAAATGGCCTTACTTAGCATTGTTGGCGTTGCCACATGTTACGAATCACGCGTGAGGTGTCAAATCATCATTTATATTCAATTCCGTACTCATTGTTTTTTCTTTGAATAAAAATTAAGTGAACTTTGTAGGAACAAAACTTGCGCTAATTTATTTAGGATACATACTGTATTCTGCTTATACAAAAATCTGGTCTAAAAACTCTCAAGGGGTTGTTGTTATACATCTGTTTGTTAAAAACCTCTTGCAAGCGTATATATACTTCGCTGAGAATTTTGCCATTTTTAAATGTTTATTATCCGACACTGAAGCTTGATTTAATATTTATGACTGTGACTCACAGACAATATGCAATCTGGCATAAATTTTTAACCAAATAAATCTCAAAATTAACTCCATTTACGTGAACTGGGCACTTTGCAAACACAGGCACACACAATCTAATTACTTTTAACGATTCAACCCTAATGTGTCCCTGGTTTTTGGACTGTTTGTCTTAAACCATAAAGTAAGAACCGCACATAAAAACCACATTAAATCACCTGCGTGAGTTTTTATGCCACCACGCCCCACAACAAGCCGGACAATCCCAGGAGGAACATTTCTGGATGGAAAGGGGGGAAGCGTTGGTGATAATTAAAGTTATATTTGTGATTTTTAGAGCGTGCGGTGGCTGAAAGTGTTGACAACTGACACAAAATAGCAAAAGATTCGTGCCCTCGAACTGTAATTAGACGAAAGGAAATATTTTTCATTCATTCATCATTTTGGATAAGTATTTTTAGAGTGTTCAACTTTTCCCTGGCGTGCGTTTAAATTCGAATGGGGGCAAATTGTGGGACATAAATTATGAAACTATTAATTCAATTTATAGTTAAGGAATTTTTGAAAAATTCTTTTTAAAAGCCAGAAAATAGAAGGCACACATAAAAGCCGTCAACACCAAATCAACACTAATAAATCTAAATTAAATGTTTCTTGAAATGTTTTAATGCCCTAAAATGTTGGTTTCCTACCTCAAGCAAAAAGTGGCTTCGCTTTCACCCACAGCAAAAAATTTAACGCTCGAAGAAAATGAATAATGTCGTTTGTACTTAATTTGAATGACAAATGTTTCCACTGCCATAAACGTATTTATTATGTTTGTTTGTCTGCTACTCAAGCTATCCAGGCCATATATCTTTTGCACTTGCTTCCAGCTGGTTCCGTTTTCCTTCATTAATTTTACAAAGTATTTTGCTTAATTATGTGAAGGGATTGTCGTTTGAGGCAAAAGCCAAATAGTCTTATCGAATATATTTCAAGTGTATTTGCAAACAAGCCTTTCGTTAAATTGGCAGCCAGGTGTGAGATTTGTTTATTCATTAACCAACAATAAATATATGTAGTTTATGTGAATTTTCATTGCTCTTGAAAATGTTATAAATTAATTAGTTTGTTTAATTTGTATCTTTTGTCTTTGCAGCATGAAATCATGATTACGAGAAAATGCAGATAAAAATGTCAACGAACATTTTGTGGATGTCTAAACAACTTGCGGCGGTTTTGTTTGTGGTAAGTTTTTGACAAATTAAATATGATTCATTCAACTAAGAGTTTGGAGCAAAGTAAATAAAGATCTGTGACTGTTGTGGGTTTGTTATACCAATTAAGAATTCAGAACAGAAGGGCCGATTTCTCATCTTCCGATAAACTTAGAATTTACTTTGTTATATGTTAGTTTATGTGACAGATAGCTCTATGAAGAGAATGTGAAATCGGCCCTTACTCGAATAACAAATTTTTTCCGTGAAGCACGACTTTGAACTCTAAAAGGTATGATTTGGTTGAAAGTGGGTTCTTATAAACTACTAGCTGAACCCGCTGCGACTTCGTCCGCGTCCAAGATTGTAAGAAATTGTAGAAATTGTGTTGTTGGATATTCATATGATTGGCTTCATTTTATCTTGTAGACAGTTTCGAGTTCACAGCTGGTAAAGTGGCAGTCGCCTGTACACATAAGTCCCGTCCCGTTGAACCAATGAATTGAACTTTTTTTTTTTTGTTTCTAAATTTTCTGTCATCTTGTGTAAATTTGGCAACTTAATTTAGATTGTGTAGATATTCTCTTAACTTATCTGTTTATGTAAGTTTGATTGCAGGTGTAATGTGTCTGATTATGAGCGAGTTGTTGTGTGATGATATAAAATATGTTTGGTGTCAAGTTTATTGAATGGTTGGTAGTTGCTAAGTTAGTATATTTGTCTGTTGGGAAGCTCCCTAGGGAAATGTTTTTTGAGGCGTTGTCTTACTCTACTTCCTGCTTTCTTTCGTCTGCTCAGGAGTTTTCTGGCTAGTGAGTTGGGGTGACTTCTTAGACTCTTCACGTAATCACCTGCCTGTTTATTGATTACGTCACTCGTAGAGTTTTAGGGCACATTAGAGCTCACTCTCCAAATGTCTTGTGCACATATACCAGGGATCGCTCCCGACTAGTCTAAAGCGCAGACATCCTTGACTGAAGGCAACAGCAGCTTATCTCGAGATGGGCATGTTCGTCAGTCCGTATGTCCATCTATACGTCTGGATCCGTCCATATCGTCCAGGCAGGCTGCTATGAACACCTAGATCTTAGTGACTGATGAGCTAGTGCAACCTTATTTCGAGATGTAGACAGCTGGTTGTCTGTTACGCAGATGAAGTCCATCTCCACTTTCTGTTACTCTACCACATAGCCCTGCACCTTGGACAAGCGCGTTGATATGGGTTCCGACAGTGTTAATGGCACATGGTCCAGATATATTCCCAAGATATATATGTACTCAAGGTAAGTGATCGTAATAGCTGAAGTGATTGATAGAGATACGCCTGAACGACACTCAGTCATGAGCAGAAAGTGTATAAGTTAACACTGACACATTTACGCTAGGTTAAGCTTAATGTATTCATCGTTTCAGCCGCAATCTTAGCTGAGATCGATACAGAGATACTGTTGAGACGACATCGAGTGCGCACTGCATAGTATGCTAACTGACCGTCTGACTCGCCATCATAGCTCGTATCGTGCGAGCATTAATGTTGCAAAGTATGTAATAGTCGGGCTTGGCCGGCGTCTTCAATGGATATTGTTCTTCCGGTAGGCATATCGTGACGAAGTGTAGAGAGAGTTATGATGGGTTTGGTCCAAGTGGCACATGTCCATTGACACCTCACGGCTGGTAAACAGCCCCGTTCCAAAATATTGCATACTTTTCGAGAAGGTCCTGTCTCAGGCATACAGAAAGGCTAATAAACATTTGTTTCCATCAGTAACGGGTGTATCGAAGTTGGTTAGAGCCGGCTTTAACGTATGCTCTCGTTTTTACCTTACATAGTAGTTCAGCATGCCACACTCTATCAAAAGCCTGCCTTATGTCCAGGTAGACCGCAACCACGTACTCCTTAGCCTGGAATCCGTTGAGAATGAAGTTTGTGACCCTATTCAGCTGCTCCGGGGTTCCGTGTGACTTTCTAAACCCGAACTGAAAAGGAGATATTCTGCCTCTCACCCCATCGATTGCCATGATTCGGGCTAGAATACACCTCTCGAAAATTTTTGCTATTGTGGATAGGAGGCTGAACGGACGGTATGAATCGACCTCAGACGGGCTTTTCCCAGCTTTATGGATCATTACGATCTGAGCCTTTTTCCACGCCTTCGGAAAGTGACCCAGTCGCAGTGCCGCGTTGAATATTAGGACCAGAAAGAGCACCGCTTATACTGGGAGGGCTTTGATGGCCCTATTGTCAGGTCCATCCTCGCCTGGTGCCTTTTTATTGTTAAGGACCTTGATCTGCCCCTGAACCTCCTCCAATGTGATTGGTGGGACTGGGGGCATATCCTCTTCACCAACCCTCTCTCCTTGCACTACACGCAAACCTAATTTGTGTGAGTGTGCGCCACAATGCCCACAAACAACGTACAATCGTATAGAAACCAATGTCGCAAACCTGTAAAATTTTGGTGAAGGTTCGGTCCGGAGGCTAGCACCAGTGGCAAAGGCTTTGGTTCGAGTCTGGGTTCATAGATTGTTAAACAGTTGATAGATTTTTGCCTCAACATTCGATCAAAATTTAGACATATATTTGATCAGGAGAACGCGTCCAGATTACCAAGCAATGGATGTCAAGTCGAATGGACCACATTCCTTATTGTTGTCATTTATAGGTGTTCTAAAAAGTCTTTCAAAAGTGCTTGGTCTTTGAATTTTGTAAGCCTCACCTTTTACGTAAATATACAGCCAGCGTTTTATGAAATTTCTCATCACATTTGAGTCTTTTTTCAGTCCTCTGTCTGATTAAAATAGTCATAAATGAGACATTTGCCTGGAGAAAATGGTGCCCAAGCCGAGAATCTTCTTGAAGAGTCGTTTATAGCCCGTTTTCCGCATCAGTTTTGACTCAATTTCGAGTCATATTTCCAATCATCTGCGAGTCTTTTTCTAGTCGTATTCCATTAATTCACGTTTTGTGCATATCCATGAGTCATTTTCGAGTCTTCTTTAAATCGGACATGAATTTATTCTAATATTGGTTTAAAAGTAACTCTTTTAAAAAGACTTTAAGCTTAGCTAAATTTAAAATGGCATTTTCAGAAATTGCGTTTCATTACGTACCACCGCAATGGCCAACTCAAATATTTATGACCTAATCATAAAAACGAGTTGGGCCTCCCACTCAAAAACTGCTGGTGACAATTATAAACCTCCTCCTTTTTTCCAAAAATAAAGTAAAATTCATCAATTTTAAAACAGCCAACAACAAAATGTAATAAAACATCAAATTACCAATAATTTTAACAGTGTTAAACCCTTTCCCGCTCATGGGAATGGGTTAATTTTGCCCTTGACAGGCAACACGTGCCGCTATGTGATTGCGGATACTCAGCTTGTTAGCCAATCCAGCTCCCCACAAAATCCCCCATCCATTAGTAATTTAACTCGTTGTGTTCGTGGTGGTCATTGGCTTCTTTAAAAAGGAAAAAAAGGATTGCTTTATGTCTGGTCTTAATGTGGGGGGCTGGTGTGGAAGGCGTGTCCCGCCACTTGTTACTGTGTGCACATTACCCAAATGTGTTTTATCTTGGCCTCTCTCACACACTGTGGGAAATCACTTAAGCAGCTCTCATGCCCAGGCAAACCCCTAATCCTCTTTCACTGGTTAGCAACTGGCTGCGTCTTGGCATTTTGTTTCGGCTTGCGTGAAATTGCAAAATCAATCAATTCGATTACGTATACGTAATATTTATAAATATTTAATGTCTTGCTTTATACGCAGCTTTCTTCTTCTTCAGTTCTTCGTTATGTAAATGGGCATTGTCTAAAGCAGTTGTATGAGTGGGTGTGTGTGTGTGTTTATATATTGCCTCCCGCAGTTACTGCCCCTTCGGGATGTATGTTGGTGTATGTTTAGGTATTAGTACCGTGCGGGCTTTGCTTTTCGGTTTGGGAGCCTTCGAATTGGTTTTGAAATGTAAATAACGTTCAGGTTAGTTTGCTTAAAGTGCTGGAGCCCAGGAGCTAGACGGGCAGTCTGATGAGGTTAATTCGTATATGGCATGGCAGGCCTTTTGACGCGGGCGCATTTCATTACAGGTAATCAATTAGTTTCCAGACAGGTACAATATATCTTAAGAATGATATTCTTAAGAAAAGTTTTTGGCACTTTTATGTACCAGATTCGTTGAATTTGTTGGAAAAAGTTGATATTATTTAGGATTGAGGAGACTATTCGATAACTTCTAAATTACTATAAATGTTTTGAAATACAATTTCGATTCCTATAACTTTTCACATGTATGCATCACCCATGTATCGTACATTTTGCTGCACTGCAGAATGGAAATTTGGAAAGCTTATGTCAGTTGACCTACAACGACTTTTGCTGATTTTGTAGGGGCGAGGAAAGGGAGGAGTCCGTCTCCCAATTAAGCTTAATAACTCCTCGGTATATCGGGGGTGCCATAGAAAACGCTTCCAACCAAATTCCAACCCAAAACCAATTCTCGGTGTCCCAGAAATCTCTGTCGGTTGGTTTCAAATCTCTCGTCATTTGTTAGAAGATTTAGCACTCCTCCTGCTTTTCACTAGGAAGTACAAAATTCCTGATCTCGTCCCTCCTAAAATCAACGGAGTAAGCCTTGCGTTTGGTGACAATGCCAAATACTTGGATGTCGTTTTGGATAGGAAACTACTCTGGAACGACAACATAAATGAACGCATTAAAAAGGCAACCATTGCTCTTTTCTCTTGCAAAAAGGCCATAGGCCCCCTCCATAGTACATTGGCTTTACACAACCGTAGTACGCCCCATACTACTAAGAGAATCCGATGCCTGGAACAGAGGCAATTCGGGACACTCTACCATACTCGAAGACCAAGAGGGTATACCACTAAATATAAACTACTGTATACCACAAACAACGTTCTACAAATTATACGACGTCCATATCCCAAGCCAACACGATTGGGACAACATTCCCCATAGCAGAGCTAACGCCATTAACATCTACACTAATGGTTCAAGCTCGACGAAAAAGTAGGAGGGGGCGTTTTTCTCCCAACCTAGACTTGAACTTATCGTTCCGCCTTCCTGATCACTGTAGTGTGTACCAAGCAGAGATGGTAGCCATCCAGGAAGCTGATACCTGTCTTAGCACACTCGCGGTCAAAGAAGGTAATGTAAGCCGCACTTAAAGCACTTGACTCACATACCAACAATGCTAAAACACTTACGGATTGTCGCTTATCTCTGAATGAGATCGCACGACATTTCAGTATACACCTTATATGGGTGCGTGGACATCGCAACATAGAAAGAAATGAGTCTGCGGACAAACTGGCCAGAATAGGTACCACCATCGAGCTCCTTTCAGAGAAGAGCACAATAGGGATACCTATGGCGACATATAAGCTCCACGCTAAAGCTGAAACACTTCGTCAAGCTACGAAACGGTGGAACAACCTTTCCTCCTGCGCATTAGCGAGGCTTACATGGCCAACATTCGACCAAAAACGTACTAACAAACTTTTACGTCACAGAAAAGACCACATATCAATTCTGGTGGGGACCCTCATGGGTCACAGTCTTATTGGCAGACACGCAGCATGCCTAGGCTTCACTCACCATGACTTCTGCAGAAGTTGCGCATACGAAGAAGAGGAGGAATCGGTACAACACCTTCTCTGCCATTGTCCCGACTTGAGTAGAAGGAGACTCAGGACACTTGGTCAACCTCTGCTACTCAACCTCTCGGAGACATTCGGGCTTGAGATCCCTGCTCTACTTAAATTAATTCTGTCCACACAATGGTTCAGTAACGAGGACCCCCCTCAGTTTTAAAAAAGGTTAATAGGGAATATATATGGCATCGCAATGGGCCCAATGTGGCCTAAGTGGGAGAGCGACTTGTCGCTCCTAGCAAACCTCACCACCCAAACAATTTTGACAAGCAAAATTAATATTGGATTTGTAAGCAACATTTTTTTTTGGATACGTTGCATCAAATGAATAAATAATTTAATAAGTTTTAACAAATTTTGAGTTTCAATTTTTCATCGCACAACAAACCCTAGTCTTTCATAAAATCAAATCCAACCACTTCATGGAGCAGACTTAGGGTTGGCAAGTTATACCGTATGATGGCGTGAACACATTTTTAAATTTTACATTTTATTTTTGGAGAATATGTCTTAAATTTGAATTATAGTTTGAAAATGCATCATTAAACACGTAACACAGTCAAAAAATTTCAGTTAAAACTTAAAATTAACTTATAACTAGCAAAAGGAAAATTTTTGCGAAAGATACAGCCCTTTTTAGAAATGGAACTTTAACTGGAACAGTTTGTGTTCTAACTAGATTTTCTAATGAGAAAATGAAATCTCTCGAAGTTCTGTGGCACCGACGGATTTAACGAGAGATTTACAAACCAACCGTCGGCAAAATCTCTAGAGATTTCTGTGTCATCCCCAAAAAACTTCTGCCGAAGTCAGCTTTCCTCATTTTTGTATGTAAAAAGCCCTCTTTTTCCACACAGTTTCAAGTGAGCTACCCTATTCAACCGAGATTTTTTATCATTTTTTGATGTGTGTGTCTTTTAGCATTTTGCTAGCTTTTGCCTATAACCAAAAATGGCCGATGTTATTTTCTTACGTGGGAGATAAAATTTCCAATTTCCGGGAAGTCCAGTATGCTGAAATATTCGAATCGATCGCTTTAAGACAAAAAATTTTTGCGTACAAGCGCGACTTCTCAATCGTCACTTAATAAAAAATATAAGTTTGTTTAATTCGTTGTTTTTCGGTATAAAATAAATAACACAGTGCACCACAAAATTTTGATACCAACGAGACCAACAAAAATTTGAAAGGTACCTATGGTAGTTAAAAAATCCTGGCTGTGTTTGGGCTGACTGGCTAAGGTTATCCTGTAATGGGCTCTTTTAGTTTTCTTATTTTTTGAAAAAATATCTAGTTTTTAAAGTACTCATTAAGTATTTGAAATTTTCATTTACTGTAGAATTTTTGTACATTTTAGGGATTTTGAGCACAAAGACGTTTTTTTTTTTGAGCTGCTTTGAAGAAGTGTTTTGTAGGCCTGGTTAAGAGCTACAAAATTGCTGAAGACAGTAAAGGAAAGTTTTAAATAGGTTATGAGATATAGACTTCAAAAACAGTACATTTGTTCAAAAAAATCAACAAACTTCAACAGTCCATTACAAGAAAACCTTAGCCAATCAGACCAAATCCAGCCAGTATTTTTTAACTACCACAGGTACCTTTCAAATTTTGTTGTTCTCTTTGGTATCAACATTTTTTTTGATCAAAAATGGTTCACAGTGTAATAATAATAAAATAGCAGCGCTCAAAACTTTGCATTTTTTTCTTTTTAAATAAAAATCCAAGGTGCAGACATTTAGATTTTAAATGGAAAATCTTTTGGATGAAAATGAATGAAAAATGTTGCATTAACCAACGTTTTTTTTTATGTGTACTAAGGTTTTTTTTCAGACCAATCTTTTCTATGGCAGCTATACTATAAAGTTGTTCGATTTTCATCTAGCTTGGTGGAATTATGCAAAAGCATAAAAAAAACTTATAAAAAACTGAAAAAAAAACTTTTTGTCACTAAAGCTAGTTTTTGACCAATCGTTCCTATGGCAGCTATATGCTAGAGTCATCGGATCCACTCGGCTCCGACAAATGTGCAGCTTATTTGTGCCTAAAGACTTCGTGCAAAGTTTGGTCAAGATATGTGACTTTCAAACTGACGGAGGAGATAGCATAGAGTCAAACGGACGGACAGACTGAAATCATCTCAGCTCGCCATGCTGATCAAGATTATACATACTTTATGGGTCGGATGCTTCCTTCTATGTGTTTCAAACATTTGGACAATTTTAATATACCCTCTGCCAGGGTATAAAAATGAGTCGACATACACAGAGAAAACAGAAGAATCGTAAATCCTTAACGAAACGTATTTCGGCCTGCTAAATTGCACATGCTAAATGTGGAATGCAGGAAGCTACACGTAACGTGCCCCAAAAATGCATGCACAGTGTACAAAATTAAAAACTAAACGCCGCGTGTCGAACAGCTAAATGCTGCGTGGGCAAAAGCAAAGTCTACACGACAATAGAAAATCAATTTATTTCCAAATAACTTGAACGTTTTTCACGCAGCAATCTGAATATCCCACGAACCTTTAGGTTTTCTACATTAACTTTTGGATATTGTAATGTAGCTCTAAATCAGTACTGAATTCTTATATTTTCATTTAGTTCACTGTTCTCCACACGCGACATGTAGGTTTTCTACATAAACGTTTAGAATTACAAATGCTGAAAGCTACATGTTGGAAATCTAAACGAAATGTGTGTAAATTTCAGTCCCGTATATAAATGAGCAGAGCAATGAATTATAACTTAAGAATTACAAGCAAGCAAAAATTTGATTATGTTTTCAATACAATTACATCTTACTCAATACAAGTAACACATTAGATGCCTTGCCTTAGACGCGCGGCCCCGAGCTCAAATCCCCCCAGAGTAAGTAAAAAAAAATATATAAATTTGTTTAATGTGATTTTATTCAGAACCAAAGTTGTTGAGTGGAGGTGTGTGTTGGTGGTCCTCTTCTGATCTGAGATGATGCCTAGCGAAATAATTGAGCTTTCAAGATAGCATATAAACAAAAATAGAAAGTGCAGCTAGTTTTTGTTTTTGTGTAAATGAAAATGTAGGATTTCTACACGTTTTGACCAGGATTTTCAAAACATAACATTTATGTGGCTTTCCTGCAAGCCGTGTTTAGTTGTGTCATTTCAACACGTGGCATGCAACTTTTCTACATGCTGCACTTATAAATGAGAAAACTTAACGCGAACGAACATATAGCCAAGCCTTTACTTATTATATTTTATATCTATAGGGTTAACCATTTTGTTATATACTATCCTGTAGCAAATTTGTATGTAGATCATAAGGAAATAATAAATACTACTACAACTAATAACTTTTATTCGAATATTATCCCGAAATATTTGTGTTTTTGATTTATGGAAAATTATTGGTTAATTATAAAATATTTGAAATAAGATTGGATATTTTCGGTAATTTTACCATAATTGCTATAATAGTTTTTCTGTTATGTTTTCTTATTATTTTTTGTAAAATTTTCGAATTGGTTGCATTTTATGGACTTACAAAATTGTAGACTGTTTTTTCTTGATTGTTTATGTTATTACTTGTTATTATGGCTCATTTTGTTTGATGATAAATGGTTCCTGTAATACATTTTGGTATAATAAAAAATTTGGCATTAATTTCTCTGTTTTCTCTTTATTTTGCTTCACAGAATCTTAAACTATTTGATTTTTGTTCTTTAAGTAATTTACGAGTATTTCGTTCTCTAATCTTTTGTACAGCTGTATTTGTATATTTCGCAAGAAATTAGGCCTCATAACATTTGTTTTATGGCTCAACAGTTGAGAAGTCGAGTAGCGTTGAAAATCGCCTGACATTTTCACGCATCACATACGCACACACACACACACACACGCACATGAATTAGGAATGGGAAAATTGCTTCATATTAATCATCGGCTGGTCCACCCGCACGAGCCGCAAATCCTGTCACACACATACAAAGCCTGCGTCCTGTCTGTTTGCTCAACCGTGTGCGTGAGTGCGTGTGTGTGTGTGCCTGCTGGCGCGTAATAATTGCTTGGCCATAGGCTCAGCGTCAACTTTTATCATACACACACACCTCTGGCATAGATATAGTGTTCATTTTAGTTAGTCACGTGATTAGCCGTGCCTTCTGCGTGGGCATCACCTGAATCAGAGTCGTTGAAAGACGCGGGGTGGGGGTGCCATATGAAATTATGCGGAAATTGTTGCATATTTAAGTGGTCACGCGTGAATAACTGTTAAAAAGTTTGTAGTGACAAATTTGTGCGACCGTTTATGCAGGCAAGCAGAAGGTGGGGTGAAGTTGCCAAGAACAAAGTTTTCAAAGTTTATTATTTTAAGTTTATTAAGTCAATGGGAAACATGGTTTAAGCATTTTAAGTATACTAAATAAATTTTGTTTAAAACATGCTTACTTTGACTTTACTGCTATTTGACTTTGGCATTCAATTACAAAATGCCCGATAACTCTCTATACAAACGGCACTGCATGCATAAATTATGTGCACACATAAAAGCCAACACACACAGACATTTTAAAACAATTAAACAAAGTTTTTGCCTGTGTGCGTTTCGGGAAAAAAGCGCAGCATTTATTTAAAAGCTGCCACCGCATGAAATGCAAAAATATTCCCAGGCCAGAATCAGGCTATAAGAGCTGAAATGGGATGCAAACAACCCTCGTTTGCATATTTTATGAACTGCGTGAAAATGGATGAACTAAAAAAAGTATATAATAGAACCATATATGCATACGCCCCAACCAAGTTCGGTAAACCAAAATTTAGAGATCAAACTATGTAAATTTGCCAAATGACCAATGAGTTAGCCATGGACAGAGCTTTAGTTTAGAGATACGAAATTATGTGTGTGAATAGCAGAGATTGGAAAAATATTACTTATTAATTATATGGTGTCACTTTAGATGGAATTCTACGATTCCAAGGTAATGGAAGAAGAATTTCAGTATTAGTCTAGAAACAGCGGTGGGCAACGGCTTAAGGTATAGTATAAATAAATTGTAAGGTCATAGTAAAATCCCATTATACGATGCGTATTGGTGTTAAAACGGCATACCAAAATAAAAAAGGCTTTTAAATGTATGGTTAGTGCTGCGAATTGGATTTAAAGTTTATTACTCATACGTACTGTTGCCCTTGCTTTCATTTTCAATTTTTAAGTTGTTGGCGTAGACTTGGTTTGAAGTCATAACATTTGACAAAAAGGTACCATGACCATTGAAAACATTATTTCTAATTTATTTAAGGCTCTATCGACTTGTCTGATCAAAAATATATCTACTCTATCGAATCAGCACTGTGCGCTTCAATCACAAATAGGTTACATGAAAAAGTCGACAAAATCGGGTTTCAGGACTTCGTTTTGGGAACATTTCGTGAAAAAAAATCCGTTTGAATCAAAATCGTACCTGATCCCTTTGTCGAGATATTCACAAATTACGTATCCAACATGCTATGTTAGAATTAGTTGTTCGATTACGTCGTATAAGTTGATAATAATAATGATAATGATGATATTAATAATAACAATAACAACAGCAGCAATAAAAAAAAGTTTCATTCTGCTCACTGTCCTTTTTTTATTCTTTTTGTTTTTTTTCTTATAATTTGTGGTTTTTTTCATGGTTTTCTTTTTATATCTATTTCAGGTTTTCGGTATTTATTATTCAAATTAAACGGAATAGAAAAATTAAATATGTTGATAGGAAAATTGTACAACAGAATTTTTGTATTGTTTTATATACGATTCGCCTTCCATTTGGTTAACTTTAAGTCTGTTCCAAAAAACCAAAAACTCATGGTGAACAGATTCTCCGCCTTGCTCTGACCATGTTCCTAAACCGCTGCTTCAAGTGCATTTAAACTACATAAATCTTTAACGATTCAGAAATCTCCGTGCCTTTGAAAACTATAGCAAGTTCATAGATATATTTTTCGATGTCGTTTCCCACTTTTCTAGTAGAAAAGCAAAATCTTACCACTTTATCCATTCATTGAAGGGCAGAAATAAAGGGTAAAATTTTTAGGAATCCCACATCTTTACACATTTCAGGATCACGCAGTTAATAGTTTTCTACAGGCATTACCTTCAAAAATTTCACCGTGATAATTCTTTTGAATTATTTTCAACTTTTTAGGCCATAACAAGGCCTTCTCTCTACCAAGAAGAGGGACTAATCCGTTCCAGAACAGATGGTTTACGAAACCTTGCAATATATGCAACTCTGGAATAACACATTTTTGAATATTTGATCTATCAACGTCATCCCATTTTCACTACTATTTCCATTGCTTGGAAACATTCTTTACATACCTAAACAGTAGTTTCTGATGGCTTTTTATACTCTTTACCAAAGGTACACAGAGTATATTAAGTTTGTGCAAAAGTATGTAACAGGAAAAAGGAATCGATTCCGACCATATAAAGTATATATATTCTTGATCAGCATCAACAGCCGAGTCGATATAGCCATGTCCGTCTGTATGACCGCACAGATCTTAGAGTTGGTAAGAGATAGAGGTTTGACATGTATGGGGCATATATTTCTTATACTTGCAGGCAGATCGAGTTTATTTTTTCGGAAAAAACGTCATATCTCCCACAGTTTTCATGATAGATGGTTTGTTTTTTCTAGAGATATCTAGTAATCAAAATTATTTATCGATTTGCTGAAATATAGATGAAGATCGGATGAACGATACACAAGTTATAAGAAAAAAAAGGTTAACCAGCACCCCCCACCCCCCTCACCATTCACGCCAACCACCGCTGTGATCAAACAAACTCAACTTTTAGGGAGAGAGAGAGAGAGAGAGAGAGTGAGAGAGAGAAACTTAGAGAAACTTAATAAAAATATTGCACGATAACCGCGTGACTCCTTGGATGTATTATAATAATATAGTCGGGACCAAATAATCTGGTACAGAGTATGTTATAGTCGGGCGTGACCGACTTTCTCACTTGTTAATTGTATTACTGGGTTGAAACTGAAAGCCCATTAGATTGGTCAATTTTCTTCGTTGTGGACCGATTGTGACCTTTGCCTTTAGCGATCTTTATTTGTCCCTTAAATCTTCCAATTAAACATATAAAGCAATTACATGTATTGTTTCTGGCTCTAGTTTCGGTAATACTATACCTTCGAAATTTGGCATAGTTGGTAAAGACCTTTTGAAAACTTTGTTTTCGAGTTTATATTCATTTAGGGTTACGCAGCATGTACCACAGATGCTCAAAGGATATTTCGGATCTGATAGGTAAAAGATACTATTTTCCAATGTCTTTATAAGGTTTTCTTGTGTGTTTGCTATATGAAAGTGTTTAATACTTTTCTTTCCACAAACAATTTTTTTGCCGCACAGTGCACATACTTTGTGTCGACTTTCTTCATGGGTCCGTTTTTATATGGGCCATTTTGTAGCGATCAGATGATACTTACAGCAAATAATTACAAGCTCATAAAAATAAACTTACCTTTGGAATTGCAAGTCTATTAATAAAACATTACATTTACCGAAAAATAAACATTTAATTAAATGCCTATCGAATGTCAGTTCATCAACAGTCTCTCCATACCTGTGAACCGTTTGGGAATTCCAAAACAGCATACGCGCAAAACATCGAAAGCCAGCGTTTTTTTTTTGCTTCTTTGTTTATGTGTGTATGAATGCTCATAAAAATATATAAAAATAATTTTTACATATTATTTTGAACGTGCGTGTCCTTAAAATAAGGTACAATAATTTTATCAAAGAAGTTTGTGAATATCTCGAGAAAGACATCAGTTACGATTTTGATTCAAACGGATTTTATCTGACAAAATGTTCCCAAATGAAGTCCTGAAACCCGATTTTGTCGACATTTTCATATAACCTTCTTTTATTTAAAGCGCACCGTATCAGTGATGCTTCGTTCTCGTTGCACAAACCCATTATACTCTTTGTACCTTGGTAAAAAGTAAAAAAAGACACCCCTTTGTGGGAGGAATTAAAAATGGTATTTTGTAATTAATTTTGCTTTCTTTTATGTAATTATGCAAGATAGTGATAATTTGAACATGAAATTGGATACAATTTACTCAAGTTCTCAACACCATGGAACTCACTAACCCTCCTTCTCTTTTTCCATTCCCCTTGTTAATGCACTATTAGGCATCGCAATGAGCCATAAGGCCAGAGGGATGATCTCGGCCTCAGCCGAGCAGCTCTTCTTAAGATGGATTGTCGCTCCGTCAATACAGGAACTTTTAGGAACGTCTGCAGCTTCCTCATCTAAGAAAAACATCATGCAGGGCTTTTGAAAATTGTTCCTCTCGCTCGCGAAAAGGTTTAAAAGACCTTTTCTTGCTGAATAGAGCCTGCAAGCCACGTTAGTAGCACTTTCCCAAGTGAAGAGTCTTGACAATTTTGTCCCAAATTATAGCTGGGACAAAACAGGCATTTTCGATGGAAACGTGCTCGCCTCGTCTAAATTTGGCCTTAAATTTTCCCACCAAATATACATTAAAAGATTACGGGAATTGATGTAGTGGGACCAATGAAGCGACAATATGTCGCACAGGACTCGGAAAGGATGATGACTGGCGTGGGTTTGATCTACACACTTGCAAATACACATTATTATCACAATTTTTGGCTCATTAGGAAATCTCTTTGTTAGCCTCCTGGAAAAAATTGGGCGCGGAATACAAGCATACTCCGGATTGCTCATTCTAAAAATTCCTAAAATAAAATTTGTCATTTTAGTTTTTATAGCGAAAATACTAAGCGGTATTATTTTTTTGCAAAAATGCTAGTAAATGTCATAACCTAAGAATTGGACAAGCATATTTTGATATTCCGATCTAATCGTCCATTTATCTTAAAATCTTTTTTTGTAAAATGTTTTTAGTATTCCTCACAATTTAACTGCAAATTGAATAACCATTGCAAAATCCTCTTAAAATCTCCAGCTTACATTGCTTAAAATGATAAATTAAATTGTAATTGAAATTGAAATGAATAAGTACAATTTTTTTTACTGCGCTCATTCGGTTAAAGCACAAAAACTTTGAGTAATTGCACCCAGAAAAGAAAGAACAAAAAAAAACAAGCGAAAAACTAAGTAGAAAAGTCCTGAGAAAAGAAATTCTCTCCCCCTCTCAAACCTCCTCAGTCTTACAGAGAGAGAGTTGTAATAGAATATATAAGAAGTTGAACTTCCTTATAACAAAGTCAAACGCAACTATTATTGGCACGTTGTGGATGGTGCAGAGGGGTAGGACTCTCAAACATACATACACACACTTAAGCATAACAATTGCTAATGTACGAAATATTTCATGATTTTCAGCTCCTTCGTCTTATTCTCTCTTTTGGCTTTGGTTCTTCTTGCATTCGCTTATTCATTCCATAGCCATTCAGTTCGGTTTTAACTTGTTCAGTGTGGCTTGTTGGCCCATACACATACACACAGAGAAACTTACTTACAATCGCAAAAACGTTAAAGTGACGCGGTTTTGTTACTGAGCCATTGTTAGGTCACTGGCCAGGGGCAGGAGGCTGGATCTGGATTGAAGCTGCTTGGCAATGCATTCAATTGGGCTACTCCAAAATGCGCTACAAAAATTCTGTTGGCTCAACTTGTTAGGGATGTTGGAGATGTGCAAAGAATGAAAACTTGAGCTAAAAATTACTCGATAAGAAAAAGATAATCGTCCTGTAATGATGCGTAAGTTTGATTAATATTAATTAAACAATACAAAACATTTTTTCCAGGTGCTATTTGAGTTATTAGAATGTCTCTATGACATGAAATTGTACATGTTTTGCCTTTGAAAATTTGTTTTATTTGGTATTGCAAAATTTTAAGAATTTCCATCAAGTTATGCTTAATTCTGAGATCGAAAAAGAGACTGTAAAATAGTCGCGAAACGTTTTTTTTTAGCATCTGTAGCTGTAGTAGAAGTCACTGACAATGAGTGACTGAGAATTTGAGTGTCTCATATTGAGTTTAGCGAGTAGCCGAGCATCCGCCGAGCACTCCAGATTATTATCCAAATAATCATCAATAAAAACATCGATAAAATAAAATCCGTCTTACACCAAACCAACGAATCAAAACCAAAATCGGTCGATAGATGTGATAATCTGTATCTCATGGCAGCAATTTATCAATATTGGGTGAGGCTGATCTTGAGTCAAAGTACTTAGTTACAGCCACAAATTTCTCTATTGTTTAAGTAAGTTGAAGATTTGATAAATTAGGCCAAATGTGAGAAGCAATAATTTAAATTAACTAAATTCAAGTTGTTTTTTAATCTTAAAGAAAAAAATATATGTTATATAGGCTGTAAGGTTAATGTTTCCAAAAAAACGTCTATGAATGTGCCAACAAGCAGTAGAAATCTTGAATTATTCAATGCCAAAGTAGGCAAATTAAACAAAGTTAAGCTAAACAATAGACAAAATACACATTAAAATAAGTATTCTTAAAAGTAGAGCTCCTCGCATGGAAGAGTGTTCATTATGGAGTATGAGAGAAAGATAAGATAGGCATCACTTTATTGCAAGATGCCAAATCTTAAGCGAGATACGACTGAAAAAGGCGGCCTAACCCAGGGTTCCCCAAGAAGAGAACGCGAAAATGTGACTATCAGGCATGTTCTTAATTCCACTTCCACGGCAACTGTTCGAATGTGGAATTGATTCGCAACTACAAAACGAAAAAGTTTTGCTTGTTGGTCGGTGGAATGAAAAGTAATTGCCAAATTTCGCACTCTTACAGTTGCTAGATGTACATACAGTGAATTTTTCTTAATTCTGTGATTCATTTAGAAATTGTAAGTGAAATGTGATTTGCATTTTAGTTATTAACTGATTTGCAAGGAATTTTTTTGTTTAATATGTTCAGAATTTGGCATTGCCCAGCCAACCCGAAAAGGGAAACCTTAAAGTCAGCCTCTCTCATATTCGACTGTTCCATTTTCAATCGTTTTGCTTGGAATTGTGGATTTTCCCAGCAAACATTTTATATCGCGGAAGATAAGAATGCAATTCTTCCAGTAGGTATCGCTTAACTCTGGCGATATCGCATAATTATAGCATTCTTATCTCCCTTCGGGAAGAAGTGTGCCAAGAAAGCGACTCCTCTTGAAGATATGAAAGCGATTCTTTCTGGCGATAAGAAAGCGACTCATCCTGGCTATAAGAAAGCGATTCTTCCTGGAGATAAGAAAGCGATTCTTCCTGGCGATAAAAAAGTATATTCTGGAGATTGTAAATCGTTTCTTCCTGAAGATATAAAAATAAATGAGTTATAATGAGTCTCTTATGTGGGAGGATACGGATTTTTTATTTTTATTATTCCGAAAAACCACAAATTAATCAAAACTTATATTTTTTTATTACAAATTTTTACTTACTCCGCGGGGATTCGAACTCGGGGCCGTTGAACTGAAACTCGTTTGGAACCACGCCTTAGACGGCTGCGCCACGCCGCTCGTGAAAATCAACGCATCTGATGTGTTACTTGTATTGAATAAGATGTACTTGTAATTCTCAAGAACGAATTTCCTCTCAGCCCATATAAATAGTGAAATTGAAATTTGCGACGAGAATCGCATTCATATCTTTAAGGCGATATTTTAGCGATATATCGCCAATTTACCGATTGGACCCCATATCGCTTATTTATCCCCCTTGTATGTTAAGAATGCGATGCCCTATGTACTTTGATTGTGTGTGTAAATCGCCAAACAATAGAAAACTCTCCCCTCAATCTATCGCCAAACTCTCTTTTTGACGATAGAGATAAGGAACCCGACAATATGTTTGCAGGGCTCTTACGTATCTAGTGCAGTGCGGGCCGAATGGAGAGTACAAAAAAGTGTGCTTGTGTTGGTGAGCAAGAGAGCTCTCTCCAGACAACAGCTGGTTTACTTGACGATTTACATATGAACACGACTGACTTCGGCTCGTGGTAGCTATGGCTGGCCGGCTCTGATCTAGTGCCAATCTCGTAGTATAAAGTAAAAAGAGAGCAATTTCATTCGAAATTTAGAACACAAAAACGCAACCGAAGTGGAATTGCGTTCGATTACTTTTCAAAAAGTAGTAGAATTGAGAACATGCCTCTCTCTAACACACAGTGATGCATGACTTCGGCAAGCATTCGGTGTGAATTGGCGAGAATGTTCGGCTAGGGCTATGGCTGGGGAACTCTGGTCTAAGCAGAGAGGAATGCCTGAGTGTTTTAAATGAAGAAAACTGGCTGAAGCTCATTGGTCACATCTTCAAAGCACAACCGTATAGTCAATTGGTAAAGTAGAAATTTATTTAGGCCCAATTTCTCAATGTCCGGTTAGTCAAGCTTATTGGTAGGTTAGACGAATTTGCGTGTCTTATGCTGTCTTTGGCGAGAACCGAGCGGCAAACTTAACCACTGCCTCATGATGGGATCAAATTTTAACCTCCCGGCAAGTTGCGATAGAATTAATGATATTTTCATCGATAGACAAACAGCTAAATCCGACACTTGAATTGTTTATTTTGTTAATTGCTTAAACAAAAGGTTTATGAATAAAGTGAGACAGGAAGAGACAGGCGGCGATGTGGAACAGAAAGTAAAGCTGAATGGCAGCCGCCGCATTCGTCGCAAATGTCTTGACCTCCACGCCGGCATAAAGCAAAACAGGCAAACTCACTGCCCGCCGTCTGCACAATCGAAAGACCCACCTGGCCAATGGCCCCATTAATTGCCTCATGCGATGTGGCATACCGACAGTGATCCAACCGCTGATACGTGGGCACCATAATGATAATATTAATCCCACGCACGGCCAGCACCAGGAACGACATCACCGCAATGGCGGTGACGAAGCAACGAATAAATAAAGCAAATTCAAGAGAGTACAGGGAGAGGACCTTTAATTTAACTAATCTGGATGATACCAAATTTGTTCAACGATTTTTTTTTTTAAAGCTTACATTTCATAAATTAAAACGTACCATCATAATCAACCACATTTTCTAATGCTGTGTCTGAGCTTGGGATCATGCCACGAATTTTTTGGGTAATAGCCAAGACTCCAACGATGCTGGGAATACTGCCACCAGTGCGATAAGTCTCTCGCTTCTCAGTTGCGACTTTTCTCGTATTTTTCCCGTAATGCTTTCCAAGGGCGATGAATTCCGGCTGGAGAGGCATACTGATCTCCAAGTTTCAGCCAAGCCTATGCCTTCTGCTTCCAGGTCACCGGACTACTATTTTTGTTTTTCCGTATTGGTCTTTTCGATGCGTCACCTTGATTCGTTATTGCTAGCAATTTTAATCAATTTTTTTTTTTGCTAAATGATTACCAACAACAACTATAACTTTAAAAAACAAGAAAGGAAGTCGGTCAAGCCCGACTATAACACGAGTTATACGCGCTCATCTCTAAGTTTCACTCTCTCTCTCTCTCTCTCTCTCACTAAGATTGCCGTTCAATAGAATGCTGTGGTGATGGGTGGGGGGGTGGTCGGTGTTTACTGACCGTTTTTTGCTCATAACTTGAGTATCGTTCATCCGATCTTTATCATTCCTTCAAATAATTTTGTTTACAAGGTATCTCTCGAAGGTACGAACGATCTATCTTCAAAACTGTAGGAGATATGACGTTTTTTTCAAATTGCGAGGGTGGGAGGGGGCGCGGCAAAAATTGAAAATAAACTTGATCTGCCTGCAATTATAAGAAATATATGTCCCATACATGACAAACCTCTATCTCTTACCATCTCTGAGATCTCTTCGTTCATACGGACGGACGGACAGACAGACAGACGGACAGACGGACATGGCTATATCGAATCGGCTGTTGATGCTGATCAAGAATATATATACTTTATAGGGTCGGAAACGCTTCCTTCTCCCTGTTACATACTTTTGCACAAACTTTATTTACTCTATGTACCTTCGGTACAGAGTATAACAACAATAAACACAGCTGGTCGCACTATGGCAGCGATAGCAATTAATCGATATCTGGTGAACCTGCCGGTAAGTCTCGTGGAGAAAACTAAAAGACTTAACCTCAGGTAAACCAGGTGTAGTAGTAGGTCAGGGAAGTGGAAAGACGCGTTTAGTGTTCGGCTAACGGCTTTAAGCCAAGCCGATGTCACCACCAATTATCATTTAAAATTTTTAGTTTTCTCAAAGGTTGGGCAATGGTTGATTATAATTCAATATAATCAACAGATATTAATTACAACAATTTGGAATAGCAATAGGGTATATCCGTACAACGATCGCTGTTTCGAGAATCACCAAATTCTGTCATCAGCGGACTTTGTGTTTGCTGTTCACACTTCAAACAAACTACCAGTTGGTATTTGTGCTAATTCAGTAGGCGAATAAAGACTTAGGAATTCCAATGTTGTAAAATTGCCTTGTAAACCAAGGCCGACTAAGAATATCAAAGTTATTTTATCATTATTCTCATATATTAAGAACATTTTTTGAGCTTTTAATATGAGATATCAGACACACCAGCTTTAGCTAAAGATTTCAATTCATCTTCATAAGAATATGAACTTGGTGAAGAATCATTGATGCTTTTATTAATAAGTTCCTTTTGACGATTATACAATTCAGCAATATGCAAGCTGTTTTTGTTCTAAGGTCAAAAAATTAAGTTTCTTGGATCAAAAAAAAAAAATTGGGATTGAATATAGAATGTGAGAACGATTTTCTAAGAACTCTTTAAATATGTATGAACATTCAAACGTATGAACACCAATACAAAAATTTGTATGTTTGCAAATACATATACTGGAAAGCTTTGCACCCATTGCATGAAACTAATAGTTATTATAGTTATTAACTAAAAAAACTAATGAATTTTTTTGTTTTCAATGATATCGCTCTCAAACTTGTGACTGATCAATATTATGTGCTACCACACAATTCTACCAAGCTTGATCCAAATCGGATGACTATATCATATAGCTGCCATAGGAACTATCGGTCGAAAAAGTAGTTCTTGTAAGAAAAACTTTTTTGTTTTCAATGGTAGCGTCTTTATACCTTCCAGTTGTGAATATTATCAGTTTCCACACAATTTTGGGGAGTTCGGTCATATAACAAACTGGCAAGCAAATTCTCAAAGTAGTGGCGCCATCGTACTATAAGGGTATATAAACTTCGGTCGAGCCGAAGTTAGCTTTCCTCTATTTTTGATATTTGATATTTTTAGAGCGGAAAACAAACAGTAATTGCGAAAAATCACATGGTTCAAAGTTTAAAGACAATCCGATGCTAAACTGGCAAACAGCTTATAATATAATTAGTTTCATGCAATGGGTGCAAAGCTTTAAAAGAGTATAACTCTGGAACGGTGAGGGCAAATTGAAATGTTTTTTTTGAAATTAATTTTAAATTTTCCCCATCTTTTAAACTGCATGACTAGTTTTTTGTGATTTTCATAGAAATTTGAAGAGTTATAATGCGTTTTTTACAAAATTTATGCAAAGATTTTAAAAAAAATGTAATATACGGTACCTATATGAGCAAAAGCATTGCCTAAACTTATCGTTTATGCTCATAAAAGTAAAATTTTGACATTTTTCTTTACAAATGCTGATTCGAAAACTAAGAAAATCGTGATTATTGACAAAGCTATATGTAAAATTCAAAATCTGTACGGAAAACCCGATTTTTGGGGAAAACTCGACTTGCGCAACCTCTAAACGTTTTCCGAAAAATCTGAAAAAATAACTCAAAAATACCCCTAAAAGCTTTCAGAAAATGGCTGAGCACCAGTGAAAATTAAAAAAAAAATTTTTTTTAGGACAACCTTGTGTACATATGTCTTGATAAAAAAAGGTCGGGATAGGGTGAAGGCGTGGCCAAATCGTTTTTTCTGAAATTGATCTATATAATTTAGTATATTTATATTTATATTTTATACAAAAAAAAATCGTTAAATTCCCCAATGTGCACTGACAGTCTTTAGGTTGTCACTGCCAGCATTTTGAGGCAAATCGGTTTAAATGGATCAAAAAGTGTTTCAATCTGTTGTATTGAAAACCTGAGAAGAGAATTTGTGCTACCTCTTAATTTTTCGCACCGCTATCACGATTTACCTGATATATTAACAGTTTAATCTGATATATATGCGTATATCTTTCGATAACACTGCCTCATAACAAATATGCCCCTTGAAATCCTTGGTAGGTTGCTTAAAAATTTAATGATTTACTTTTGTAACTTTTCTGTATAGCTCTCATTTGAGCGACCAGTGCCAACTCTCTGTTCCAGTTTGCTTTTTTCCTCGGTCCAACGAACTAGCTTCATAATAACAATGGTCATGGTTCCCCCCCTCCCTATATAAATATATCCACCATGTATACGTATGCATTGTATATACTTACTTGGTTCAGTAAATATGGGGGGAAGTAGAAACCGAAAAGAAATGCTCGTAATGAGACTTGTCCATTTGTGGTAATTAATTTTAATGTTGAGCAGTCGACGTGGCCAACTCTGCAACCAGAAAACGATGTCAATGAACATTTGGCGTCACTTGTGGGGTGGGGGTCGTCAATGAAGTAAACAAAACAAAAGAAAAGAAAGGCAGAACAAAGCCCAAACCGCAGCTACAAATTGAAATCTGAAATGGTCAGCACCGCAGAGGAAACTTTACTTTTTTTTTTAAATTTCCCCTTACCTAAAAGTAGGCAACACTTTTTACATTGTTATATTTAAAAATAAATATTTTTCTAAATTTCGTTTTGCCTTAGTTAAGCCTCTGTTTTATACCGTCTTTTGCCCCCACTCTGTAACGGTAGCTCCTATTTGGCCATTGTCCTGGATTAGTGTGCCATAATTAGTTCAGCCTGTGACCCAAAACACCTGCGTACCCCTGTTTAGGCTGTCTCCTTTCGCTTCCCTTCATTGCGTATACTTTATATCAATAATTTATATAAAATTTAATTACCAAAAAAAAGTGACTTGCCTTTTCTGGAGACTTGGTGTATTTTTTTCGTGTCGACTCATGGCCGTCAAGATTTAATCTTGGTATCAATTTGTCGAAGTGTGTGTTACACTTCACAACAAATAAAAAATGTTCGGCTTGCGTGCCAAATGAGCACCTTTCCCCGTCCAAAAAAAAAAAAATAGAAGAGAAAAAGGGTTCGTCGGGAATGACATGAAAGCTTTTTGTTGTTAACGGAACTGGCAGCCAGTCTCCAACTCCTCTAATGCCTTTGTGTAAGCTTCGCTTGCTGTTGCCTGTTGGCATAGTCCTTCGCCCACTTTTCGAGTGGATTTATTGTTACGTGTAGTAAATATTTTTCTTGGAATTCTTGTATTTTTTTCTCCCTCATTCGCTCGGCCTCCTTCGTTTGCAATTTGACTTTGCGACCAAGGTTTTGCGTGTGCCGTTAGCTTCTACTATTTGTCTGTCTGTTTGTCTGTGTCTCGATATTTGTTTGTTGTTCCGTTCAGCTGGTGGAGTGGCGTGGAGTGGAGGGCGTGTTAATGGCCTAGGCGTAGTTGACAAGTTTTTTTGTGGTGAGTGTTTGGACTAGAGACTTAAATGAGGTAGAAGTAGAAGCTGTGCCATTTGGCGCAGATGATTAATGGCAGGGAATGGGGCAGTCTGTGGGAATGCTGAAATTGGGGTCAGCTCTAAATTGAAATGATGAAAGATCGAAGATGGACAATGGAAGTAAAGCATTTGGTAAAAGGAGAAAACCAGGAGAAGAAAAGAAAAATGAGACTGAGTTTTTTTTTTTTGAGATGACCAATGTAGAAAGTGGTTTGCCAAATATATTAATTTGCAGAGACATTTTATTTAGGTCAAATTAATTCATCGACCAATTTTTGGGACATCCAATCTTATTAAAAGACGTAATTTCCCTTCAATACCGATCAGTACTGAATCAGAGCTGATTTGGGAGGGCTGGCACTGAAATCATGGATGCCTTTACATGCATTTCAGTCATGAATTTAACACAGACAGCCGTAATTTTAATAAGGAAACCTTGCAAGTAATTTGGATAATTGGAAGAAAGTGGAAATTTGTAGCATATTTATTGGTTATTCTTTAGATTTATATTCATAAAGAAAACAAATTCAATGGCAAACAAATCTAACTGTAGAAAATTTCTTATGGACACAAATTTATGTACGCCAAAATTGATTTGCATTTCGACAAATTTATATTCGGTGAAATTTATTTACTTACAATATAAATGTATTTTAATTCAGTCTAGTGTTAGATCAATTTATTTGCAACATCATATTACATCTAAATCAGGAAATCTATCAGGGGCCAGAACCGGAACCATATACCGGAAGAACCGATTAAAACTCAGAACCAGAGGTACACAGAGTATATTAAGTTAGTGCAAAAGTATGTAACAGGGAGAAGGAATCATTTACAACCCTATGAAATATATTTATTCTTGATCAGCGTCAACAGCCGAGTCAAAGGTCAGTTTTGAAATGGTTTAGTAACTAAGTTTAATATGTGAAACTTACTTTATTGAATGTAACTTAACTGCTAACAATTACTGTATGCGGACGCCAACCGCGCTGAAGCGAATCCAGCCAGAAACTGACTGCTCGTTAGGGATGGTGCAAGCTGCACAGCATCGATGCTGGTGGCCAGGGCTACCAGAGTATTCCCCCCCCAGTGACCATGTGGAATCGAATGATACTTCAAGTTTTGAGTCTAGTTGGGATGTATGTCCGGGGTGATCAACTACGGGATTTCCACTAGTCCCAATGTAGAGGAAAGCTTGAGTATACTTCTCGCTGCGATGTTTGCGTCGTAGTTGAGTCGACGAACTGTTTCCAATGAGTGTAGATACTGATTGTTGGATTCACAGGAACACAATTGCTGATGCAACAATTCTAGGAATTCTTTTCCGTCATTGCGTAACTGTTTATGTGTTGCTGTGGTGTGCAAAACAAGCAGGGATCATTGTGAGCGTATGCTAGAGCTAGACAACTACTTGTAGCCACACATGTATATACGTGTGTACATAAGTGTGATCTGTCGGCTTCCTTAAGTTCTCTCTCTCAGCTCTGCCTTCACTTCAAATCTATCGCTCAGAGTGGCAAGGCGCAGGCAACGAATATATATAGAATGAAATACACATATTGGAAACGTGAAAAGAAGGTGTTCTTATTTAACTCTAAAACTGGATAAAAATCTACACTGATAAATCCGTAGTACTGAGTATGTGCACCGATTACAGATTTGTGTAGTTGCGTCGATGGTAACCTCGGTTGAGTCCGTTGCTTCGAGTGGTGGTCGACAAGCAAGTTCGCCCATGCAGGGTTGAGGTTACCTCGCGTCGATTACTTTCGTCTGGCTCGCGTTGTGCACTTTCCTTTGCCACTCGTTGTGGACTTCGATTGCCATGCGTTATGGAATTTCGTTTGCAACGCGTTGTGGACTTCGTTTTTCACTCGATGTGAACTTTGTGTTGAGTTCGAGAACTTGTAGGTATACTCAGGCAGGAATGAATTGCCAAACAAAGAGCTTCTCGAGTAGAACCTGGTTGCTTGTTGTCGATCAGTTATGGGGATCGTTTTGCATTAACATCTGTGATAATAAAAGATGCGATGAAGATCCAAATTTAGCTGCGCGACGTACTTTCACAAGTAGGAACGATCGTCAGGCAGGCAGCGTACTAAGGTGAATGTTCAACCAACGTTTGATCGAATACATGCACGTATAGGGTCGGCTACAGGTCCGGGGTGACAGACAGAAGGTCGGTGCACAAAATGCGTGGGCAGCGTTTGGTCGACAGCATGGGCTGCTGGCGTGATAACGATGAGTAGTGTAGCCAGGGCTGCCACACTGGCAGCTAAAAAGTAGTAGTAGTAGTTTTATGCTTTCCAGCTATTAATATCATGTTTCAACACAATTTTGGCGAGTTTGAATCTGATCGAATGAATATATCGTACAGCTGCCATACATTAAACTGGCTAGTAAAATGGTTGTGACGGTTACAGTTAATTTAGCTTTAATCACTGATACAGTTCACACACTAGTTCACACATCGATAACAACTCGTTACTCGCCTTTTTATACTAACACCTGTAACTCACACGCCCACTCACTTAACTCTTCGCCATTCTCTTGTATTAATTCTTACCGACAGAACGCCATCTGTAATAAATCGAAAGAAAACGTAAAATGTGTTTGACATTACATAATTAAAGTTGCTTAAATCTCCACATGGTCTAAGTGGTAACGCAAGTCAAAGTAGTGGTATAGTCCTATATGGATGAAAATGGGCTTTATGGATTAGTTTTAACCTGTACTATACTTCAATAATCAAAATTTTTGGAATATCTGCCGTTAACTTCGAAAAATACAGCGGTGTCACAGAAATCTCTTCCAACCAAATTCCGACCCAAAACCAATTCTCTGTGTCACAGAAATCTCTTTCGATTGGTTTCAAATTTCTCGTGTTTTGTCAGGAGATTTAGCAAAATTCACCACCCAAACCATTTTGACAAGTAAACTTAGTTTTGGAAATGTAAATAACATTATTTTTCTGGATATGTTGCAACAAATGAATAAATTATTTGATTAGTTTAAGCATTGCAATTTGCGTTTTAATAATTATTCGCAAAACCAACCAAAGTCTTTCGAATTTTTCAAAAGCAGCCACCTCAAGTGGCGCCATCTGCAGCTTGGTCGCCATCTATGTAAGATCTAGCTTACTAAGTAAGGGCTGGCAGTTACACTTCATGAGTGCCGCCAACATATTTTTAAATTTCGCATTTTATTTTTGGAGAATATGAAATGAATATGTATAAATTTAAACTATAGTTTTAAAATTCATCATAAAACATATAACACAATCAATAAATATCACTTGAACATCAAGTTACCCCTTAACTAAAAGAGGGAAATTTTTTTGCGAGAGATGCAGCCCTGTTTTTAGAGATGATAGTTTAATTGGAACAGCTTCTGTACTAACTAGATTTTCAAAAAGAAAACCTCTTGAAGTTCAGTAACACCGACGAATTTTTCAAACGATTTGCAAACCAACCGAAGATGAAATCTCTAGAGATTTCTGCTACACCGCTGATATAGTCCTACATCTCAGCTTGGGAAATAACTCGACTAACATTGTTCAATGCGAATATTAAATTGTTGAATGAAAATTATTTAAAACCATCATTTATATAAATTATACGAGCTGCTGTATAAACTTCAGCAGAGACGAAGTTAAATTTCCTGAATTTTTTTTTGGTGTACTTTGGTGTACCAAACTGAAAATAAAAATTTTGCCTTTATTCGAAAAATTACTACAAGTTTGGATGCGGCTCAAAAGACACTTTATCAGCATAATTATTTTCAATTTACTTTAATTTTAGATGTTTGCACAAATAATTGTGCATAACAAATTTATTTGCTGGCCAATTTACTTTGCTAATAAAATATAAAATGCACGAGAATGTAACACAAAGTAACCATAAATAGATTTTTAGCTGCTTTTAATTGCCTTATTTATTTCAAAGTAGAAAAATTCTTTTTTCAGACAAATACATTTGCAGATATAATTATTTGCTGCTAAAAATATGTTTCTGTATAAAAATAATAATAAACAATTTATTTGTCAGCAAACAAGTTCTTTCTGATGGAAAACGAATCCGCTATCAATTGGAATTCAGTTGCATATTTATTTGCTGTAAAATTTATTCACTTCCACTTATCAATTTGTATGATAATTTGCATTTCATTTGATTTTTGATCAATTTATTAAATCCAGACCAATTTTTTTGTGGACCAAATTGTTAGAATAAATTTTTTTTTGAATGAATATGTAGATAAATTCAAACTTCACACGTTGTAACTTGTAATGTAAGTGCAAGCTCCTAATTTTTTAGAAAATAATTTTTATAATTTTTTTATAATTTTACCGTACGCCGCACATTCATTGTTGATTTTCGCATAAAGATATCCGAGAGTATACCCTTCACGCATAGCTTATGGCTAAGCGTAGTGCAACAACAACCTCATATATGTTCTCTCTTCTCTTAATCTCCGAACGAAGGTTCTGTTGTTGGCGCCGAACGATTTCGTGGGCACCTCTGCCTTACATTAAGACTCTAGCAGAGCGGCAGCAGAGGAGTTCTGTTTAATCTACGTATTACAATTGGAATCTTATCCCGTGCTTTCCATTATCATTCCAAAAATTGTTACACATTCCCTGTTCCAAAATTTATGTTCGAAATAAAAAACCAACTTTTGGTTCAACTGACACTAAAAACTAGAATCAAATATTTATATGTGCCTATTTCCTATCCCCAAGGACATTCAACCCTCAAATTTGGCCTGCAACTTGGAGCCAAACTCAGATCAAAAGCAAAAAAAAAAGAAAACATTTGCTAAATAAAAAGATGGTTATTCTATGTGCCAAAACTTTGTCAATAAATATCATCGATGGCGGGATCCATGAAGCAATCAATAGGCATGCAATCAAGGGCTGAATGGAGCAACTTCTGTCGGTTCGTGCTACTTTGCATGTTCTGGAGTCATTAACTCAAAAATGGAATCGAAATGAAATTGAAATAAAATGCACGACATGCCGAAAAGCCCCAAACACAGACAGGGAGCAGGAGAGAGAGAGAGAGAGAGGGAGAGAGAGTGGGAGAAAGTTAAGTGTAGAGTGGCGAGGAATGAGGAGTAAACAAACAACCAGAGCGTCGAGTGTTGTCGCCAGATAACCTGCGATAGCCCTGACTCAGACCCGGCAAACGGATTACATGAGAGTGTTACAAATTTTTATGCCTGTTCTAGAGAGTGAGAGGGGAATATTTAATTGGGAAAGAGAAAGGGAATGGCAGAGCAAAGTCAGTTGCTGTTGCTGTAGTTTGTACGTGCTATTTGCACAAAAGACCGGCATTTCAAGTGCCAAATGGCACGGAGAGAGACGGAGAGAGGAAGAAAACGGCCACGTGAAATTGAGTTTTCATGTAGACTATTTCAATTTATTAATTGCTCGCGAATTTCGCTGTGAAAAGTGGAGTAAAGAAGTCCGTCCAACTGTCCCCTAAAATATCTCTTAATAAAAAAAAAAAAATATATGCTGTTTTCCCAAAAATTGTGGAACGGGCAGCTTCACCATTTTTGTTGAAATACTTTGCATACTTTTTGACGCAAACAGAAATTTGCTATTTTGCTGTGGCTTAGATGAAGCTGAGGGGAACAGTTAGTATACGGGGGTTGATGGTGAAGTAATATTATTATTATAACGATTAAAATTGAAATAACTAATGAGGTTGGTTTTCTAAGTCAGTGACAGTTTTTCCTATACTGATAAAAAAATTAATGTAAAATGGTCATTTCCACATTTATTCATATCGATTTTACTCTGATATGACTGAGTATTAAAAAAAAAAATAATTTATTAGATGTTTTCTCTGCACCACACCCGGCCACAGTATCTTAATCTGTCACAGCTAAGATGAGCATGCCGTCGCTTTCTGTTTTTCGAATTTCCAACTCTAATTCATATGGAATGATTTTCGGGATTACTCTCGAAAAAGTGATATTGATTTGGATCGGAAAGATATTTTTTTGTACCCATTTGATATGAAAAATATAATATTTTTAACAGTTAATTTTAACCAGCGGATATCAATATGAACCTTGACTTTTTTTCTCTGCGTATTTTTGTTTATCCTTCCTTACAGCGCTATTGTAAATCGATTTGATCACCTTTCCAGCATGGAAGACCGACAAAGCGTCGGTCAACTACGACCAATTTGCTTGAATTTACCTCAATGGTTAACGATGGATTCCTTTTAAAAAATCAAACTGATGTCATCTACACCGACTTCAGTAAAGCATTTGATTCTGTGAACCACGATATTCTCCTCTTTAAGCTTGATCGTTTAGGATTTCCTTCCTCTTTTCTGCTTTGGATTTCGTCCTAAAAGATAGAACTCAAAAAGTTCTGCTTCGCTCTAATACTTCAAAGCCTGTCTTTGTCACTTCTGGTGTGCCACAAGGCAGCCACCTCGGCCCTTTGTTTTTTACTCTTTTTATTAATGATCTCCCCACAATATTGTCTTACTCTCGGATACTTATGTACGCCGATGATGTAAAACTTATTTTATCTTTCAACGACCCGACGCATTCCATCAGACTGCAAGATGATTTAAACTCCTTGCAGTCCTGGTGCTTGATTAATCAATTTCACCTTAATTGCTCCAAGTGCATGTTTATGACTTTCCATCGCAAACCTTCGCTGGCTACCTATACGATTAGCAATGAACCCTTGGGACGAATATCTACAGTCGTTGATCTTTTAGTTCTTTTTGACCCAAAATTGAGTTTTAATCCTCATATCTCCTCTATTGTTAATAGGGCGAAAGGTGTACTTGGATTCATTAAACGTTGGCCGAAGGAATATAATGGCCCATACACCACAAAGCTTCTGTATACTGCTCTAGTTCGTCCTGTACTTGAATACTGCTCGTCCGTGTGGTGTCCGCAATATAAAAAGTATATCGATCGAATTGAATCAGTTCAAAAGCAATTCTAACCTTCGTTTACCAACGTACTCCAGCAGACTTTTGCTTATTGAACTTCCTTCGTTAGCTAACCGTAGAACAGTCTTAGGTGTTTCTTTTCTTCATAAGCCAATTATCGGTGATGTAGACTCTTCTGATCTTTTAGGTCGCCTTAACTTTTCCGTTCCTTCTAGGCCAACTAGAAACTATTTTCCTTTTATCTTGTCTAGATGCACAACTGATTATGCCCAGCATAATCGATTTCGGGTTTTATGTAAGAATTACAATGATCTCAATCACCTGCTCTCAACAGAGCTCTCTCTCTTCTCTCTAAAAACGTCTCTCTATAATTATCTCCGGGGAAATCTCTGACCACTCCCAGCTGTGAGTAGGGGCATAGCTTGCCGGACTGGCTAAAAAATCCTCCCCCACCGGGTCAGAGATTTTCCGGTTATTTAGTTTTAAGTTTTTCGTATACATTTTTTATTTTTAAAGTTTACTTTTAGATAGTTTTCTCTCTATCTCTGTTTTAGTTTAATTTCTTATATTATCTTATTTTTTCCTTTGCTCCTACATAACTATAGGTTTTGGTTTTTTCTCTCTCTCCCTTTTCTCGATCTCTATATTATTAATGTTTTTAATAGCTCTAATAACGTCTCTGACGTCTCTGGCCGGACGGGCAAATAAAATACTCCCACCGTGTCGGAGTCGTTATTAGTTTATTTTGTAATTTTATTAGATTTTCTTTGATATGCTTCCTTAGCTCATAAAATTTTTTTTTGTAACGTATTTATACTTTTGTTGGCAGCCTTTGTTTGTCGACTCTAAATAAATAAATAAACATCACAAGATCCTTAAAATAGGCGTTTTATTTAGCCATAACCAAGGCTGCAAACTGGTCCGGAACCGAAACCCTGAGAACCGGTTCGGTTCGGGTTTTCCGGGTTCGCGAACCGGACCATGAACCAGGCGCTCCATATTTTTGACTCCTCGAACCTGAACCCGAACCGGACCACTTTATCAAAAAATTAGGTTCGGTTCACCAATTTGATTAATTTATTCAACGATACATCCAGCGAATTATTGGAAATCTCTGGACATTTTACTATAAACGATTGCATTTCTAACTAAGCGTGAATGATTTTTGATGTAGTGACAAAATAAAGAATAATGATGATGATAGATTATAGCGAACCAAGCTTCGAACCAAAACCTTGCGTTCAGGGGTTCCAGGAACCGGTCCGCGAACCGAACCTTGGAATTCACAATGAGTTCGAACCCCCGGACCGAACCTCCTGCAGAATTTGGGAGGTTGGCAGCCTTGGTCATAACTTCCTTAACCGACCCAACTCTTTTACCGCCAAGCCGGGAAAATTTCTGCAATGGTATTAAAGCGACCTACGAAGCATCAAGACTTCGAAAAATTATACATAGTCAAAATCCTGATAGAACTTGGGCTGTCTCCAGCTCTAAATCTCTCAATTTACTTCTAGAATCACATTTTCCTGGCTGTTTAACTTCTTTGGAGCCCATAAAGGAACCTAAAGGCGACACGCGATGACACATAATTGATATAGTAACTGGACAACGAATTAAATGTCACTCCCGCTCAGCTTCAACAATCGCTTCCACATATGTATATTTGCATGGGTTGAGACAATCTTTGTCTGCTGCCTTCAATTACAGTATATACCCACTCTGTGGAAAGACATAAAAGTGGCAGGAAAAGCCTCGCATGTCAGACCTAATGACTTCAGGCCGATCAGCCCATCATCTTTTCTCCTCAAAACACTGGAGAGACTGATAGATGCCCATCTAAGGCAGACCATAAATCCCATCCACTCTGTCCCCAGCGCAGCACGCTTACTGCAAGGGTATTTTTCATGGCTAGTTACTTCACAGCTGGCGCCAGTAGCTGGTGAAGGTGACCGGGTTCTATTAGATGGTCCGATGCAGTATCGAACCCACAACGTACGTACGCCACATCCGACGAATGTACAGGGTGGTCCATTTAAAAATTGGAATTTCATTTTGCTATAAAAAAAGGCTCGATATTTTTCAAAGGTTGAACATTTACTGGAAAGGTTGGTACATGTCATTTATTTATGAAAAACAATTTTGGTCAAATGACCACCACGGCTGAATTGGCAGTAGCCCGTTCGATCCTTCATGGCAAGGTCTTTATGCAAAATTCGCATCAAAGAAGTGCGCGAAATGTCCAATTGTTGAGATCGATGGCGAGTTGACGTCGATGGCCGCAGCAATGTTTTGGTCGAGCGCACCGGACGAGTACGTACACGGGTTGGTTCATCCACCAACATTCCAGTTTCACGAACTCGCTTCACGAATTGATCCACAAATTGAGTTTTCGGAACATTTTTTATACTCTGTACCGAAGGTACATACCGAAGGTACATAGAGCATTTTAAGTTTGTGCAAAAGTATGTAACAGCCAGAAGGAATCATCTCCGACCCTATAAAGTATATATATTCTTGATCAGCATCAACAGATGCTCAGATCTCAGAGATGGTAAGAGGTAGAGGATTGACATGTATGGGAAATATATTCTGTCAACAAAGAGAGAACATTTCCCTTATAGTAGGGGCCATTACTGGACACTGCCTAATCGGAAGACACGGTGCGAGGTTTGGCATCAGACACAATGACTTCTGTAGAGGCTGCAATTCGATGGATGAAGAGGAGAGTGTACAGCACCTCTTCTGTCACTGTCCAGCTCTCGGCAGAAAACGACTCGTAGTTTTGGGTCGTCCTTTCGTAAACGATTTGTCAGACATCTCTGAAATAGGTGATGCCCCTTTGCTAAAATTCGTGCTACTTTCTAAATAGTTTATCGGGACCAACCCTCCCTCTACGATCACAGCGTAGAAAGGGCTATTTGGTACCACAACGGGCCTTCGATGGCCCAAGTGAAGAAATGGGATCTTCACATTTCAACCATTGTAACCTAATCTAACCTAACCTGAGCCGCTCGCAGCCTAATTTATGGACTTCGGTGCCTATAGCCGTGCATTTCAGGCCCCCGTAAATCTGTATAGTTAATTAAAAAAGAAAACCTGTTCTAATTTCACACTTTAATAGATTATTCCATACAAAAGTTGAGGGTCATAGTGAAGCCATATCACTGCTTCTACAAAATAACCGGAAACAGTTAACACCGGCTAAGCCTTTGGGCCACTTGCCACCGTTAAATGTCATTAACTACTGCAGCAAAGAGGGTTATAGGGTGATATTTTTCCAACTCCCTCTCTCTCTCTCTCTTGTTCTGTGTATGGCGACATAGTCCTCTTATATTTAGAAAAAACGAGGCCTCGGTTTACCCGGCTGACATCTGACCTACGCTTCCTGCGTGTGTATGTATGTGTGTTTGTGTTAAGTGTTTGCCATCGAAAATTAATGACAAAGTAATGTCAGTCAAATGGATAGACAGGCCGAGACAAACGGACAGGTTAGACAGCCTCTGAGCATATGGACAAAAAGCTGTTCTACCTACAACTCAAAGCAAACCATCAATTCAACCCAGAGCCAACCCCAGACAAGCTACCATCCATCCATCCATCCATCCCCTGTCATGTCAGTTGCCATAGCGCCACACCAGGCAGTACCATTGTGAAAGTTTAGCGCAGCATCCTCAACCTTTGTTTCAGTTATCCCACCGTTCGCATACGGAAATTTTTGCTCATTGACGTTTTGTGCCTGCCTGATGCCAGCCTGCCGGCCTGCCTGCCTGTCGCTTTGAATAAATAACTGACGTGACGCAACAGACACATTACCCAACACAGGGACAGAGAGCTACAGATACAGTTACAATACAATCAACTGGCTGAACATCGTTTACCTGAAACAAGCACCCCGCCGTCAGCCCCCTCCACCACCCGTTCAATCTTCGAGTCAAGTGACAGTCTAATCGTCTAACGGACTCACGCTCAGGCAGCATCCTGCCGAGTGTATCTTACCCTCTGGTTCCCATTATCAACCCCGACCTAACCAACCGTGTCCCAGTATTTATGCAAAAATTGCCTGCCACCAGCTCCCCCTTATCCACTTCACTCTTATTCCTAGACTTCAGGTGTACTGTGGCACTGTCTCTGAAAATAGATCTGTCTGTCTGGCAGTCTGTTGTTGCCATCGGCAAGATACTGTGAAGCCTAGGTGCTGCAAAATGGATAAGAAATTTCAAAATTTATAATTTTGTATATTTCATAAAACTAGGGGTCGAACTGATTTTTCTTGTTTAATGGGCAAAGTTTTTGAAAAATTTAAGCAATTGTTATAATTATAATATGTACTGTTTTATCTTCTTACATTAATAAAAGTAAATAAAAGTAAATCTCTGATAGGCTCTTCTTTAAAAGAGTCCGTAATGTTAGAAATGAGAATGTGTGCCCCAGAGAAAGCTAAATAAAATCTTGCATGAATTCCGATTTCTCTAGCTTAATGACAGAGACTGACATAAATCAAATATGAGAAAGCTGCAACAACAACTAACACAGCTTTGGTGGGTCATTCTCAAGTGTGAGGATATTAAAAAATTACCCTCCCTTTCCCCCACCCCCCCCCCCCCCCCCCTAAATGTGAAAAATTAAATCAAATCGGCTCAGCCACTTCTTACAATATTTCCAACAAGAGCTACTTAACTACACAGGGAATAAAAACATCAATTTGATGTTCATATGACCCTTATTAAAATGAACTTTTTAAAAATATCAATTTATTCATATCATTTGGCAAGAAAATAATATCATTCTGATCTAAAATAATATCATTTACTTAAATTGATATTGAATAGTTTCAGAATGATATTAAAACTGTAACAATGTAATAATGATATGTTAATAAATATCGATTTGAAATTTTTAGCATATCAATTTGATATTTTTCATATCGGAGTAAAATTGATATGAAAAAATATGCATTTTTTTCTCGGTGTACACATTATAGTGGAATGACCACATTAATAAAGCAACTAGAATGTTTTATGGATTATCTAGGCAGCTGTTTATATTTATTTATTTATTCGCCAATTAAACAATGTTATTTACTGGCTACTCTAATTGTAGCTTTTTTTTACATTATATTCTAAATTTAATGCTTTTTTAAGAGCCGTAGAAAAAGGTTCATGAATGAAGTAATTGTTTCGGGAAAACTGGTTGGAAAAGGGTTGGAAGGTGCTAAGATTTCTGCCTGCCATTTAAATTTTAGCTTACCTTACAAGGTAGGACAATCAATGCAGCCAAAAACAAGGTCGTTCAAAAACAATAAAGACGCAATAGTTCTTCCATCTTCTAGAGTGGAGAGATGCACCAGGGCACATCTACTAAAATAGTGCGGCAGAGGATCAGCAAAATTGAGCGGGACGAGCGCAAATTAAGGAAATTTTTTCTGCCCCCTTTCTAGCCTTTCAAGCCACTTTGTATGAACTGCACTAGAGGGATTCCAAATAAATCATGCATACTCCAGCTTGGAACGCACAAACGCAGAGTAAAGGCTCATCGTAGTGTAAGGGTCCTTAAATTGGCTGGGATGCCGCTTGACAAACATGGAATAGGCCCTTGTCCAAATATAATTTATGTGCTCATTAAATAGAAATTGTTTGTCGAATTTCACTCCCATATCAATCCTCAACCCGTCTCGATAAAGTTTGATTAGAAATCGAATAAGTGGCCGTAATATTGTAGAAGCATTTGCTATATTAAACAATAAAGCTTTTGTTGAGATTAAGAGGGAGTAAGTTGAGAGCACACCATGAACTGACCCTATCTAGATCAGATTGCCAAGCGACTATCAGTTAAGGATTTAATTGATCGGAAAATTGAAAGACCATCAGCATATAGCAGAAGTTCTGAGTTACGAAAATGCATACAAATGTCATTTAATAAAAAATAATGAAAAGTAAAGGACCAAGGGCACTCCCCTGTGGAACTTTATAAATTCGGCTGTCCAATTAAGATTGAGTCCAGCACAATAAGGAGGAATGAAACCCTTGCTTAAAAAACTTGACGAGTCGAGCGATTTGACAAGGAGTGACCGTAGCAATCTTCCTTTTGTCAATAAATCGGCCAGCTGACAGTGACATTGAGAATATCGATTTGAGTGGCTCACATAGATCACCAATGCAATGTTTCAGAAAAAAAAAGAAGAAATTCAATCACAATCTGGGTAATTAGAGTCATCGCAACTCACTATAGCTTGGACGATGTCATCCTCAGAAATGGATAAAGTGCCAATGTTCAGCTGGTGGGAAATTGCACTCAGATTATTCAGATTATGACATGAAGCAGTTGGAACTGAAAAATTTAGCGAACAAATTTGATATGCCAATATCTGACGTTGCAACTAAGTCATCCAGTGTCATAGATGAGGGTATTGGAGAATTTGCCTTTTTTGAATTAACGAATTGCCAAAACAATTTAGGATTTAGTTTCAAGCAATTCTCAACATCAATATACTGATTATAAAGAAAATTGTGCTGCTTACATTTCTCCCAATCAGCAGAATCCTGCGTCTTAATAAAACGTTTATAGAATTTGTTGAGTAAATTTGTATACTTTTTTAAAACATTAGTGTAAGAACAGTGAAGGCTGTCTCTGTACGTGATTCTTAAGCCAAGCAAATCTGCCAAAAGGTGTCTTTGAGGTCGATATTTGAAATCGGGCGGAAGTCGACTTATCAGACCATCCATTATGGGAATCGGTTGCATTACCTAACCGTGGATGCATTAAGACAAAAGCGAACCTTTTCAGGCTTTATACGTAAGGAAACTAGAGAAAAAAAGACCGTTCCTTAGCAGGAGATAAAGGATAAAACCTTTGCTTAATGGGCTTGGAATCTGCTGTGTCTATGTTAAGTTCGATTAAAGTAGTCATTCCAAGTCCCTCTTTCTCAAATGACGGAAAGAAATCTATTACGGATTGTAATCTCGACTTTTAACTATTGGACAGAGTCAACTGTAGTGAATCTTCTACCGGTTCACGTACTACCTCATGTATCAAACAAGGTGTAATAGAAATGCCAAATTTACTCCAAAAGTCCGTACCGCAAATAACATTCTGCTTTATTGACGGTACTATGTAGTAAGAACTCAAAGTCTGTTTGAATAGAATTGTAAGTCAGGGAAATATTGATAGTACCAGCCACGGATTGTGTTGATCAGCAGTGCGAACAACGCCTTTTATTTTCCTGAATATAACATTTTCTGCCATGATTTCTTGTGCAAGAGTTCCACCAACCACAGTCTTATTACCTCCGCTCTCTAAGAGAGCTAAATATTCTTGTCCATTGATCTCCACGTTAGTGAAAGGTCGTATATCGTTGTTCTTGTGAACAATTGCAGAAACCGTAAAGCGTTTTAATCTTCAGTTGCGTTTCCAAATAACAACTCTGAACCCTCATAGGGGCATTCTTTTTGAAAATGCAGGACAAAACGTTAATAAAGTTATCATAGCAGACATCGTGACTGTCATCCGATAAGACAGAACACCAATCTACAGGTGAAATATCAAAACGAATTGCATTAAGGGCAATAACATTAAAGTTACATTTAAAAAATTCTCGCTCTGAAGGAACAAAAGTATAAAAGTTAATATTTAACAGCAAAGGCAGATGATGAGAATCACAATTTGAGATAGGAATTGTACAAATATCAATATTGCAGCTAGAATCAGGACTAATAAAAAATCAGTCAAGAATTTGTTTAACTTGTTAAAGATTCTATAATTTGTCGAGGTCTGGAAAGTCGGTAATTTAACTTCAGATAAATTTCATTCTTAGTCTTCGGCTAATGGCAAAGCCATATCATCGACCACCATGTATGGAACTGCAATCACGCGCTGCGGCAAGCGTGCGTCTTCTGGAATGTTGGAGTATTTGGCGACCAGGCCCCCATACCAGGAAGTTTGACGGAAAACTCCTACATCGGAAATCAATATATTCGTACAAAATTTTGTATTGCGCATTTCCTATTTGCCAAAAAGCGCAGTGTGACCATTAATCGAAATATCACCGAGATCGCTGAATAGTTGAACTTGGATCAACAAAGACACAACTGAATAATAAAGTACTATTGCTAAATTGATTGCTACATATTACCAACTGGTCAAAGTCTCCTGCGTTCGTTTGTAGAACGGTGCCTCCAAACGCAACTCATTGATGAGCTTTACTAAGCCACCGATTCTTCTTGCTCGAGTACCCATAAATATGCAGGTCGCAGCATAAAATCATTGGACAATTATGCCTTTAGCGTTGTGTTATTTCAAAAAATTTATTAATTTAAACAAAAGTTTGGTCAAACACATCGGACTACTTTGTTTATAAATTAAGCAGATTGGGCAAAGAAATGTGGAATAAAATTTGCCCCAAACAGTGTGAAAACTAACGCAAAGTATTTGCTCATGTGGAACACCAAATTTGTTTTTCGCAAACATTTACAGTTCAAGGCAAACTTTGTTTGCACAATGTGTTCAAATTTTGTTTGCGTGTGAGAACTTAGCTGCAGAAATAGAATATGTCCTTTTATGTCCTTTGCCTTAGCCAATGGATGAACTTTAAAGACCAAATCCTACTTTACATTATAATGAGTAACAGTGAACCAATTGAGCTATATGAGAAGCTTAGCTTTACCTCCAGAATTTGAATTCACTGCCAAACTCTGTAAAGTCTATAAAAAGCGCTACGCAACTTAAAATTAATCTTAAAAAACATCTTCAGAGTCATAATATTTATTTAGATTATATTTTTATTTACCTATGTGTTTGTAGAGCACATGTGATTATTTATTATTATTTTCTATTATTATTTTATTTAATTTGGTTGTCCGTTTTAAGATTAATAATCATAACATTGGAAGTCTTAAGATTGAATAAGTGTGAAAATTGAAAATATTGTAATACATTCTCTTAACTTCTCTTAACTTAAACTAAGCAAATGTGTTGATTAGAATATTTATTGGTGCTTAAAATGGTATAGAATTGTTTAGCCTTGCTTTTTCAGGTCCTTATATCCAGATGATTGGAGAGCAACGCGCTTTAGAAGTGCATACTTGATCAGTTATCTGACAAACGTTTAGGGTATTTTTCCAATTATGTTGGATATTTCAATATAAAAAGATTTTGCCTGTTTGACATAACCAACCTATACCCTTTCGCTGCACTGTCGAAAAATTTGAAAATGAATTTTTATTATTGTAAAATAATTTCACAATTTAAATGGACCGCATCCTTCACATAATAAAGAAAATTCAGCTACTGCAGTTGAGATTGAGGTAGTTAAATAGAAAGTTGCCAACCAAAAGTTAACTTTTGGATAAGCCTTTTCGTCGGGTTGCTTGCCGGCTTAGAACCAAAACGGTTCAAACACGGAATTTCCACTTTTTAGTACTGTGAACCGAACCCAAAAACGAACCAATAATGGAAAATAGCTGAACTCGAACTTGTTCCGAATAACAATAATCGGTTCGGATCAAAAACAGATGTTGATATTAAAAATCTTTTCTGCTATTTAAAAATATGAAATTGATGATGTATGATCCGCAATATTGGACGTCTAGCAAAAAAATTTTAAAAAATTAAACGTTCAATGACATCATAGAGCAGAGAGCCTAGAGCCTATGAAGGCTTTGATAGAGAACCTACCATGGTGGAATTAAATAGGTGTTGAGGGCCTGTCAAATAGAAAGTAGTGGCTTGTGTTGTTTTGTGTTAGTTTATTTTTGTATGTTATATTTTGGGATCAATTGCCGGCGATTAGCTGCTTTATCTTTATATTTAGTCATTTTCGACCGGCTAAAAATTAGTATTTTGAAGTCTAGTATTTTCCTTAATACTAATGCCTATAGACTCTTCCCAAATTATTTTGTTTTCCAAGTCTTTGGACGTATAAGTTATAAGTAAGTTGCTTCGCTCAAACGATTTACGGCAAATAAAGCAATAACTTGACATTTTTTCACACACTTCAACCAGCAAAAACAACACAGATATCTGTCATATCTATATACATATATCTATTACGCATCCATACAAAAGCACTGGAAAAATTGTCCGTAAACGACTTTTCGCTTCAAGCATTCACAACGAACTGACAATTTGGCCCTACAAACAGAGAGAGCGCTGTCGCGCTCGGTGTCACCTTAAATAATTCCAACATGGAACCTACTATATCAAACATTTTTAATGTTTTCTCACCAATTCAGGTATTCATCAATCAACATTATTTATTTATTTATTTAGAGTTGACAAAAAAAAGGCTGTCAACGAAAATTTATATACGTTACAAAAATTTTTATGAGCTAATGAAGCCTATCAAAGAAAATCTAATAAAATTACAAAATAAACTAATAACGACTCCGACACGGTGGGGGAATTTTATTTGCCCGTCCGGCCAGCTATGCCCCTATTCACAGCCAATTGTAGTCAGAGACGTTATTAGAGCTAACAAAAACTTTAATAATATAGAGATCAAGAAGAAAGAGAGAGAGAGAAAAAAACCAAAACCTACAGTTAAGAACTGGCTTCTCAACCTTCAAATTTGATTGTGATCAAAGAAGTAGCGATTAAAGCTTGGTATAGAGATACTTGCGAAAAGTGGTCTGAATCTCTAAACATTATTTCGTCAATAGCAAGTGCGAAATAAGGCATATACGCCCACCTCTAATTGTCTCGTTTACAAACTTAATTTGGAGGGAAAATTTCAATTAATAAACAGCAAATAGTTAAGTTTGCCGCCAATGCTACAGTAGTTGCTATAACAGCTTTATGTGATTTGCAAGATCTAATCTTGCTTAGATTTGTAAAGATCTAAGAGAGGGTACATATTAAACGTAAATAAATCGCAAGTAAAAATAAATGGATTTTAGGTTCAACCGTGACCTTTCTTTGCAAATTTTCAGTAAATTGCTCCAATAGACAAACGGTTCTCTATGAACTCAAATAGGGGAGGGTCTGAATAGACTGTTTGGGCCATGGTTTCTCGTTGTTAATGCAACGGCATAGACTAGGAGATGTCGTCCACGACTTGCGGCTACAAAGAAGTCCAAAGTCTGACCATTCAGAGCTTGTGCAGCTCGTCCGTTCAACATACGGAATCGCCATCGTCCGCAATTAAATCACTTAGTGCTGGTCCAAAGTTCCTCATTGTCAGCCATCTGGTACGGGGAGCTATGGTTTCTGTCAAAGACAATTCAGAATGTTTAATGAGGTTAATGGGGGGAGCTATGGTTTCTGTCAAAGACAATTCTAAATGGTTAAGTTAATATAAATGAAGCTAGCTCATTTCAAACCTTTTTGGACCAACAAGTGTGGCAAAAGCGAAATTAATGGAGCTTACTCAACTACAGATCAGCGTCTCCCTGAGATGTGTTTGTTCCCACTCTTGGCGTGCAAAGCACTCCGGCAGTGTATGCTGTCCTTCATGAAGCCCAAGCTTCATAAAAAAGCAATCAATAATGAATAACATAATTAAACTCCATAATTACTTTACTTACCTACTTGCCAAGGGCAGCACCTAAGCATTCCCTCTTCTTTTTTTTTAACTGGTTTCACACACATGCGACACACACTTGTCTAAGTAGACACACGTGATTCCGAAAAATATAGTTTCCATATATTTCACACCCTCGAAATAATCACTTACCGATAGACTATCGCGTGACACGTGATATCGATGTGACTTTTCGCTCGTGAGCTGCAGTTCACCATCTCTCGAAATGGCAGCCAGCGAAATCCGTTTTTTTGAGTTTTTGATTTTGCGAGTATTTCGCGGGTATCTCCGTACTAAGCTTTAAGATTAAAGAAGTGATAAAAAAAGTACTGTACCCTATAATCAAATTAATAGTTTTATACTTTAAATTATATACAAATTGCGTCGAATCAAGGTTCAAACCAAAACTTGAGTCAAAAAACGGCAAACTCTAACCATTGATAAATTTTGATTTGAATCCTCCTTTGTGTCCCAAGTAAGGTGTTTCAATCGGTTGACCAATTTATTCGAGGTTTTCTTGAGTAAACGTAAACCCACTTGGATTTCACTGAGCGATTTCAATTATTGTTATTCTTCTTATAAGTCTTAATTTCTGTTTAATTATTTTATATATTGCGGTGACTTGCCCCTAGCTGGATAAGAACCCGTAGCTTTAAGTACCTTAGTCGACCTCTACTTTGAGTAGAAAAATATATTTAAAAAATTTCGATACTTTGAGCTGATGAATCAACTTACCGAAAGTAGGTAGGAATATCGCCAATCTAACTAGAAACTCCACTCGAAATTCGGACGTGGCTATTCGAAGAATGTTTGAACATCATAGGGATTCATTATTTTGGAAAAAAGCTTCTTAAACTTTGGCATTCGCATTCTGGGTTAAGTTGTAGGCCTCTTTCTCTGGTGCAAAAACTATGAGCACACACGCCAAGAGATTGAGAGAAGCTCGGCTTGTGGCCCTTTGTGCCATCAACCAGCCAAATATGTTATTTGTTTTTAGTGGGGGCATCACAAAAGAGGCTGGTTGATCGTATAGCTATTTCATGAATTTCCACAATTCAATCATTAGCGATCTTTGCCTATCTTCAATGAGCTCGTGACAGAATTGCTATGAGCGCTTGGGAATCCCAAAGGCAGGCTTGTAGCAGCAGCAAACGCCAATCCACCAATTTGCTATTATTTTGGACAGTTTTAGCGTTTTTTTGTAGCTTTATTTCTTCGAAAATTCAAAGCAAAGACAAGGCTTTTGCACTTCTTGCTTGACTTCCTCCTGTTTTCTCCAATTCATCATTCTCGCACCACTGTGCACATTAACTAACTACCTACAATGACTTCCTGCCATGACGCGATGACTACGAGGACAAGAAGCCTGAGCACTCACAAACGCACACACACACACACACACATACACAGAGAGGAGCTCGACATTTGACGTATACGAAACGTGTTACAGGGATGAGGGGGGACTAGAAAAGGAAAAAGTGAGTTATTGAAACTGTTTCAACTCATAAATAAATAATTACCGGAATCACAAAATGCTTGTGCATAAAATGCCTGTTTGCTAATGTTTTTCCTTTTCAAGAGAGGAGCAATTCGGGGGTAACCGCACACACACACATACAAACCATGGACTTCCTGGGTACCTGTCGTACACGTGGCTTTAGTTTCATTATTTGTTTCTCTAATATTTGTACAACGTACACCTTGGCTACAGCTTTTCCATTAAGCTGAAGGAACACTTGAGTCATGGTAATAGATACTTAAATAGTAATTTAGTAGCTTTTCCTAACCGCATGGATGGACATATGAGATTTTACGCCGATTTTGTTTCGTTTTTCTTTTTACAGCCCTTATGGCTCTACACTTTGCTTTATCGGACATTTTATCTTGGTTTCTCCCCCATCTAAACTGCAATCAAATGGCTTAGACTTAGGTCGGTCGGGTGGGTGAGTGTGAGTGTAGCTGGGTCATGTTTCATGTAGAGAGAAAACTTACGTTCCGGAAGGTTTCCGCTGGTGTCTGTGCAGAATGTTTTGTGGCTGTTGATTTGTTTTTACATTGGCTCTGGTCCATTTGGTGCTGATTTGCCTTAAAGATTGGAGTCCAGCCGCTTTATACATACATGCGTTTATGGTGTTGATTGTTCAAGCTTAGGGTTGGGGGAGATACAAAGTGCCAGGGACCTTGGCTCAGGCAAGTTGTTAAGCCGTCTAGTCGGAAAAATATGTTGTACATTTGCTGACTTAGGGGGGGGCGATGAGCCAACGATTAAGTAACACAGTGACTATCAATTAGACCTTCTTAATAGTCTTTGCAAATTGTAAATCGTAAATGAATGAATATTTGATTGAGTCGAGCTAGTGAAGGATTGTAGGGACTTTATTATTTAAGTTTAAGTTCCGCGTGAAGCGACACGTGACGTAAATATTGGTTCTTTTTTAGATAATCAGTATTGGGAATTGAAAAATTAAAAAATAAGCTACATCTCCAAATAAGGAGATCTTTTTTACGATATGACCCTACTCACATCGATTGGCCGGCACCGTAGATGTTCAAATTCGGTGCAGACAAAAACGCTAAAAGATTATGGGAATTGATATACTGGGAGCTATGAAACGACAATATGGGGTAAAGGTCGTTATAGTTATCGCACAGGACTCGGAAAGGATCATGACGGGCGTAATTTGATCTGCACACTTGCAAAGACAACGGACGAAAACGGCGAATTGCTCTGCAGGACACGTTACAGTTCAGAAAAATAAGGAGGAGAGTCGAATCTACATCACCAACAATCAGCTTGTGAAGAAAAATTACACCTTGACTAGTCCTACGGTCTTTTAGAGTAGGCAAGTTCAGAAGTCGTAGCCTATCTACATAGGGAGCGTCCCAGTTTAATCCCCTAAGTGAGAAGAGAAAAAACTGCGTTTGAACCGACTCTAGTATACATTGATAGAAACCATATTGAGGTGACCAAATGCTTGAGCAATACTCTAGCGTTGGGCGAACAAGAGACACCTAAAGAAGCCTGGTTATGTATGGATGGTCAAACTACTTAGACCAACGCTTAATGAAACCCAGCAAACTCTTACCTTTGTTGGATATGACACAGATGTGGTCATTAAAGCAAATCTTATGATCAAATAATACCCCCAGATCCTGAACTGACATAATTCGATCCAGAGCTCTTTGATTAATAAATCATGTATTCAGAACAGGTTTCTTGCATTCATCATGAATAAGATAGAGCATAGAGCATTGCACCAAGATTGAAGATAATTAAGGTCAATTTGAAGACACTTTAACGAATCGGGAGAAGATGGCGTAATAGACAGCTTAACATCATCCGCACACATTATGACTTGAGATGATTTAACAACGTGTGGAAGATCATTGATAAACAAGCCAAAAAGTTAAGGTCCTAGGGGACTGACTACCTTGCGGTACACCAGAAGTAACACACATACTATCTCGGAATTTAAATCATTAAATATTACTACGCTTATACACACAAAATTTATCATGATTAATGCCCTTCAAAGTATGCAAACTTTATTTCCTTATAAAATATTCTATTAAAACGCAAACATTAGGCGTGTTCAGCAGAATAATTGATCCCTGAGCAGGTATCAGAAAAAAATTATGCATCGAATAGTTTCCGCTGTTGGAGGGAGCAGTATCACTTTAAAGTAGCATACTATTTCTTTAATCCATGCTCCTGCATCATGATACCTCAAATTGGCTATTATAATGCCGCTTCACTCGAGTTCACTAGGAACATTTTTGCAAATTTATACTTGATCAGGGAGCAAGTTGTTCTGCTGAATACGGCCATTGATAGCCAGTTATGGCAGCGTCATACATAATCCATAATGTAAATTCACCCAGATTGTCGGACCATTTATAGGTTTACAATAGAATCTTGTGCTAAGCCAAATAAAAAATATATATAATTCTGAATCATTCCTTATTAAAAGCATTGCTTACTTTAAAGGGCATTTATCACAATAAATTTTGTGTTTATAAACGTAGTATATGACTCATTGTTTTCTGTTTGAAAGATAGGAAGATATCCACATTAATAAATTTGGGGGAAACCCAAGCTAGACAAATTATAAATAAGAAGCCTATGATTGACCGAATCAAATGCTTTACTAAAGTTAGTAAAGACGACATCAGTCTGTAATTGATTGAGAAAGCCACGACTAATCGAATTAGTAAACTCCAGAAGATTTGTCGTAGTAGATCTGCTTTTAAATAAAACCGTGTTGACAACGCTAGATGAGTGAATGGCATGGATGCTGCAGCTGCTTAGTGATCAATTTTTCAAAAAGTTTTGGGATAGCACTGAGTTTTGCAATGCCACGATAGTTCTCGATGTCCGACTTATTGCCCTTTTTGTGCAGCGGGATGATAAAAGACTCCTTCCATAAAATTGGTTGGAAAATAGCTTTGGTCAATTAACATTTGAAAAAGTTAAGTTCATGGCTGTGAAAGGAAGCTATTACAGTTTTTAAGGACACAGCTGGTAATCAGGTCAGGGCTAGGAGAAAACGAATAATTTACTGTTGATAGACACCTTAAAACGTCCGACTCATGAATTACTGGTTTATTGATGAAATCTGTATGAGGTAGTGTATAGGGATAGTTAAAGTCAGGGTTAAGATAGAGGTAGACTGACAGAATTCGGCAAATAACTTGGCTATGCCCAAGTCATCAGAGGCTGCACTGTTATCGAGAAAAAGAGATGGAGGATATAAATTAGATTTACGTTTGGAGTTAACGAAAGAAAAAAAAATACCTTAGGGTTGCGGCGAAAGTTATCTTTACAGCGTATGAGGTAACTTTTATAACACTCGGAGTTGGGTTGAAAAAAAATTGACTTTGCAATTGCGTATTTAGCCAAATTGGTTAGTAAGTCTGTCTGTTTAAATCGCTTATATCGTCTATTTTTGACGATCTTTAGATATTTCAATCTGCGAGAAAACCATGGAGGGCTATTAAAAACCAAGGAACTAAGCCATTGATAGAAAGTGGAATTCTCGGGTGATGAAGATCTTCTGGAACTGATAAGGGGGAAGTGCGGGCAATAGTTACATCACACATGCCACATACAAATACCAAGTCTAGAAATCGGCCGTTATGAATAGGGATGGAGCTAACTTGTTTAAGTGACAGATCGAAAAGTCTATCTACAAAGTCATTCTGTGTGCACGAAACTAAAGCAGCTGAATCATCGCAAGCTGACCAAGAAAGAGCGGGAAGATTAAAATCCTCAAATACTATAAACAGATCGTTTTCACAGACTGGTGAAGAAATATCGCGGATAACTGATAGATGCTGAAAGTAAGTAGTTATGTCAGAGCCAGGAGCTATATATGAGCAGGTTACCAGTAAGTTACAACCAGGAAGGGAAACTTTCACAAATAAGAATTCAATGTTAGAAGAGTCATGATTAGACATCGGATTTTATGCACTTTTTCAAATGAAGGTTGATTGAGGTAAAAATTTGGAATTATGCTAATTTAATAACCCACTTTCCATTGGACACTGTATATTCAATATATGCAAAATATGTAATTGTATAAAAAATTTATAAAAATGGCGAAATTTACAAAAATGAAAGGTGTACCTTGAAAGTTTTAATTATTGGGAAATTTCTACATTGTTCATTAATTTCAGATTTTTATGAAGATTTTATGGACGGCTAGAGTACACGGGTAAATAAAGGAGATGTGGAACAAATGGTCAACAAAATCGCGAATTTTCAAAATTTCAAAGGACCTAAGATAACTATGAAGGTTGGATAGATGGCAATTGAAGACGCGTATATAAGAAGTTTTGATTTTTCGCGAAATTTTTCAAAATTTTATGAGTTTTGGGAATCATTAAGATGTGATAAATGGCAATTTTGGACGCGTAAATGGTTAATTCAACGGTGCAAAAAGTAGCGAAATTTATAATGTAGACAGGTAAATTGACGGATCAAGATCAAGCGGACCAAAAATCCGAATATATACAAAACTTTATGATTAGTTCAGATTATCATGAAGATTTAATAGTTGGCAATTAAATTCGGGTAAATAGGAAGTGTCGGTCAATCGGTTTAAAGAAATTTTAACATTTGCGAAATTCATACATAAGTTTAGATTGACATGAAGACTGGTATATCGACGGGTAAATAGGAGGTGAAGATCATACGAACCAAAAACTCGTGAAATTAGAAAAACAAATTTAACGAGTTTAGATTATCATGAAGATTTGATAGATGGCAATTTCATTGTAAACTTCACTTCTTCGTATTGTTTTTAAAATTCTAAAGGGGGCGCAGCAACGCTCTCCGGGTGCCTGGTATGTAAATATGTATTGCAAAACAGTTTAATGGCAAATCTCTTAGCCATTTTTGAATTAACCGTATGTTTTTTTCACTCATTTTCGGCATTTTAATTGATAACAAGTTTAATTGGTGACGTTGACTTACAAGTTCATACAGATTTACAACAAAATCAGAAAATTTTTAGCACTGAAACATTATGTAATTTCATAAAAACAGGTTTTTTGCATATTCTGCATATTATGCATATTTTTTAATGCAAATATGCAATTTATGCAAAATTCTTTTTAGCGGACTTAGATCATTGATCAATAAAAACAAGATGTGTGCAATCAGAACTTAAATCGCACATGCGGTTCAAAATATGCAAATATGCAAAATCCGATGTCTAGTAATGATTATATTTTTCATGAAGTTTCTGTTCTAGAAGCGCTTTACAATCGATGTGCACAACATGTGCTGTATTTTATGCTTTGAACACTACTGTTTTCTGAATAAGTCAAAAATAATTAACTTGAACCTTGGTTCGAACCTGAACGTAGGTTAACTGAACTTATGAACCCTGGTTTTAATGCAAATGCAAGAAAGAAGAGTAAGATACTTAAGCAAACAATTCGTTAAATAAACTTTTGAGTCTAAGTCTTTAATGCAAGTATAAAAATTAACAATTGTATAAAAATTTCACGGGTTAGTCTCTTTTCCCTATGATTTTAAACAAACATAACATTTAATCACATTTTAAAGTTCCTTACGACTTCGGTTTCACTGTTCTGCAAATTGTGAACTTATTATTTAAGGTACAAGGATATTTGCAGCATTTAAAGTTCAAGCGTTGACTTCAACGACAAGTACTCAGCACTCTAATATTTGTATAAATTGTTTTTCTCTCGTACGCGCCTTTCAGGTTAGTCACGTTAACAATTTGCATTTTGGTTCTGCTTTTTCTTATATTGAAGGCACATTAACCTAAGGACACGCATCACGTTTTGGTATATGTAAGCGTGTATGTACGTATATGGCCAGGCATTGAAAACAATCTCGACACTGGCGTGTCAAGGGTTATGCTATCTGCTGGATGGTTGAGGGAGGTGGGTGGGGGAGGGCATATGTCGTGTGTCTGCCTGCTGCTGCTTTATGGCGTGTCGTGGTATGTCCACGTGCTTTGGGGTCTTTTTTTTTTGGTGGCACTACACGTAATCGGGATTTAAGTGGGTTGGAAAGGATTCTTTTGACGAATGAATTCAAAAATTAAAAATAAAACCCAATATAGTTCAGCTCTGTTAAATATGTTGATTTACCATCGTTTCGTTTCAGACCACCCTCTGCCTGTTGGATTCGCATGCCACTTGGGCCAAAAAACTAAATGCAAGTCAAGCTTTTGATGACACTTGGAACACCGCCTCCGATTTAGAAAATGAACTGGAGGTAAGTAGGCCACCATTCACTCACTCAGAAGCCTACACAGCTCTTCCCTTATGAATTGCAGCAGCAGAAACGAGCTAAAAACGCTGCTGGCATACAAACAGGATCAGCAGGAGGGGCGGGGGGACCTGGTCAGTGGTCCACCTGGTCCGAATGGTCGACATGTTCGCGCACCTGCGATGGTGGCATTATGCAACAAATGCGACGCTGCAGCATTCAGGGCAGTTGTCGGGGTGAGAGCGCACGATATCGCATCTGCAACATGCAGCCATGTCCGGAGCAGCAGGACTTCCGGTCAAATCAGTGTGCCGCCTATAATGATGTACCCTACGATGGCACCCTATACAAATGGACGCCACACTATGATTATGTTGAGCCCTGCGCGCTAACATGCAGGTGAGTGCAGTGAGAGGAAGTCCGGGCAAGCTGTGGTGACTTAGTTGAGGCTTATATCAGTGAAATATCAAATTGTCAAGGATGCCGATCAAACATGTGTTCAGAACTATAAAGATATGACAAATAAAAATAGATTTTTTTTTGTGGAATTTTTTTGCTTGATTTGTCGTTTGTTTTCTGAATTTGTTGTTTGTAATCAACAATATTCAATTATTTTATACCTAGTTCTTATTATAAATTTCCGCAACACTGAAATCTGTGTCCACCACTACCACCTCCTACCTCTCACACCTTGCTTTGTGGTCAACAGCTGGACCCGTAGGGATATGCACTCATTATTCATCATGGCTTCTGTTTAGGTGGCAGCTGCCTCAAGTGCTGCGATTTCTGTTAGTGGTTGGCGGTTGCTCCTGCTTCGGTTGCGGCTCCTCCTATTCCACTGTGACAATAAAAAAAGCTGTTTGCGCTTTTTTACTCTTCATACACAGACCGTTGTTATTTGCGGTTCAAATTAGTGGCAGTTGTGTTTGGGTTTAGGTTGCTGCGGTTTTGAGTTTTTGCGGTTAATCCGTTTGGGTTACTTTTCTTGTTTTTCTTTTTTTTTTTTGTTACTGTCTTTGCATATATATGGGGAGTACATACATGCGGGTAATATAAATCATTTGCTAAGCTTTAATTTGTACAATTTAGTTGCAAATGAAGGGATTGGCTTAGATGGTGTAGGTGAATGTGTGGATGCAATGAGAGAAGAGCTCATTACAATAAATTGAGAAATAAAGTTAATTATATTTTATTTGATTTATTTATTTGGGGTAGTTTGAAAAAGTTGAAGTGAAGTGGAAAATTTTGTAAAAAGCTATAATCGTTAAATGCGGTATTCGAACATTTAGAAGCTGCGATTGACAGATTCCACATAATCTCATTGACCGTGTCAACCAGCAAACATCAATCTTCAAAAAAAAAAACAAAGAAGAAAGTCGGTCAAGACCAACTCTAATACACTCTGCAATAACAGCTGAAAGCAGCGCTGATGCTGCGGCAGCGAACTTTCTTTAGGTTAGAACTTGAGTATCGTTCATCCGATCTTAATCATATCATGGCGTGGCAAGTATAAGAAGTATTTGTCCCATACATGTCAAACAACCTCTATCTCTTATCATCTCTGAGATCTCTTCACTCAGAAATAAAATCAATCCATACGGCATCAAATCAATCCCAATTGGTAATGAAAACAACGTAATCCCGGATATTCCTGACCCGATCCGAAAAAGGATTGAGTTGATCCGACTTTTTTAAGCTTAAAAGGATTATTTACCTGGGGTCATCATAAAAAAGATTGAATTAAGCAAACAATTCGAGCACAGTTTAATCCCAATGCAGGATCATTTTAAGCATGTTGGAGATTATTTTTGAGCTCGATATGTAATATTGATTTGATCCCTGGAAAGATACCTCTCTTCCTTTCCTCTGCTATATTCCACAAGACATCCTTTATACACTTCAAAGAGGCCATACCAGTTTTGGCTTATTTTGTGAAAAATAAAGACATATTAAAACTTTTTGGGCTCATCTGGGATTTGAACCCAGGACCATACGAACTGAGCACGAATGGAATGGCATCTCACACCACCAACTCCATCGCTTGTGGCCGCTTGTCAAAAATTATACTTAAATTTTGATTTGTTCGCTCTTGCTCTCCTATAGCCTATTTCCACCAAAGAAGTTAAGAAAATTATATTATTTCTTCCATACAAATTGTTGTTGCATTTTGCCCTTCATTTCTTTCATTTCTCAAAAATTATGGCATTCCCCACGAAGAAACTTGGTATTTTTTAAAAAATACTCGCTTCTCTCACACCCGATCACCTTCACCAGCTACTGGCGCCAGCTGTGAAGTAATTAGCCATGAAAAAGCAAAAATTCTCTAACTATTGCCATTCGGATTTGGCGTTAAGCTGTAGGTCCCTTTCTCTTGTGCGAAAAATTATAAGCACACACGCCAAGAGATTCAGAGATGCTTGGCCCTGGCCCTCCTGGAGGTGCTGTTTGAGCCAATTTTACTTTTACTTTACTCGCTACTCTCTGGAAATAGAAAGTGTCATCACCAATCAACTGTTGGTTTAAATTTAAAAAGTAGGCGCAATTTTTTTAAAATATAAATTAGTCAAAAAAAGTTGTGTATTTAGCTTTCTGCTGATAATTCAGGGCTTTTCTAACGGCTATGGCTTAGTTTGGGTAAATATTGCAAAAAGTCCCCGTGAGATTGAAAGTGACGCCTGTCGTTTAAATCAAACCATTCAGCTGGTTTTTTCAACGTGTCATTGCGAATGTCAAAAAGATGACGATTTGTCAATGGAAACAGCATCATTTTTAGAAATGAAGCTAGTGGAAATAGGCTATTATATATAAACATGTTATCTCGAAGGTGATTGAAGTAAGCACAGTTGGACAACAGAACTTTTTTAGAGTAGTTTGGAGTGCTGAACTCGAAAATCGTAGAATGAATCGAAAGGTTATTGAATTTCCAATAATTACGTAAAACGTTGGTTTCAAATTGGTCTAGTAGTTTGAATAGAACGAGCTAAAATATTTGGAAAAAATAGATTTTTGGCTCAAAAACGACCGAAACGCCTAGGAAAAATATTTTACTCTTTTTTACTTAAGAATCGCTTTTCATTCATATTAGATTGTTGAATACCGTGGCTGGATCAAATTGAATGGAGGAACTAACAGTGCAATTTCAGTATATCAAAATACAACAAAATTGTATATTTATACCCTTGCAAAGGGTATTATAATTTTGCCCAGAAGTTTGCAACGCATAGAAATATTCATTTCCGACCCCATAAACTATATATATTCTTGATCAGGGGGACGAGCTGAGTTAATTGAGCTTTGTCCGTCCGTCTGTCTGTCTGTCTGTCCGTCTGTTTTTACGCAAACTAGTCTCTCAGTTTTAAAGCTATCGAGCTGAAATTTTGCACAGAGTCTTCTTTTTACTGCACGCTGCTAATATGTCGGAACCGACCGGATCGGATCACTATATCTTATAGCTGCCATAGGAACCATCGGTCGAAAAATGGGTTTTAGTGAGAAAAACTTTTTTGTTTCCAATGTTAACGTGATTAAACTCGGTCATTAATAATACTATATACTTTCAAACAGATTAGCAAATTTTGGTCAAAATCGGATGACTATATCTTATAGCTGCCATAGGACCGATCGGTCGGAAAATGGGTCTTAGTGAAAAAAATCTTTTTTGTTTTTAAGTAAATCGTTCTTAAGGTCGGTGATTATTAATATTAAACGCTTTCAAACTAATTTGAAAAAGTTGATCGACATCGGGTGACTATATCTTATGGTTGCCATAGGACCGATCGGTCGAACATGTCTTGGTAAAAAATTTTTTTGTTTAGTTTTGTTAGCGTCCTTTAGCTCGCTGATGACTTATTTTATATACTTTCAACTAGATTCGCAAAATTGGGCAGAAATCGGATGACTATATCTTAAGGCTGCCATAGGGCCGATCGGTCGGAAATTGAGTCTTGGTGAGAAAAACTTTTTTCAGACGTTTATCTGTCGGAAAATAGGTTTTAGTTACAAAATTTTTTGATTTTTATGTAAGCGTTCTTAAACTGTGACATTTGCATTTGCAAGGGTATAAAAACTTCGGCACAGACGAAGTAAGCTTGGCCTTCTCGTTTTCTTCATCTTTTGCTCAAAAAAAGAAGTAAGCGAAAAGCCAGATTATAGCAGATAATCAAAAACAGAAGAAAAAAATCAGTCAAAATTTCTTCAAACAAAATCTCTAAAATACCACATTTTTGATATTAGTACCTGTACTGAATTGGTCCCAGTTTCGGTATTCAATCATAGATTTTCTGCAGCACCACTTTTTATACCCTTGAAGAGGGTATATTAAAATTCTCCAGATGTTTGTAACGCATAGAAGGAAGCATCTCCGACCTCATAAAGTATATATATTCTTGATCAGCATGACGAGCTGAGTTGATATAGCCATGTCCGTCTATCCGTCTGTCCGTCCGTCTGTCCGTCCGTCCGTCTATCTAGCCATCTTAACCAAACTTTGCACGAGCCTTTTGGTACAAATACGCTGCACATTTGTCGAAACCGGCCGGATCAGATGACTATAGCATATAGCTGCCATAGGAACAATCGGTCAAAAAACTAGTTTTTGTGAGAAAGCGTCTTTAAGCTTTCCAGCTATGAATATTGTCGGTTTCCACACAATTTTGATGAGTTTGATCCAAATAAGATGAATATATCGTATTGCTGCCATATAACAAACTGGCGAGCAAATGGTCAAAGTTGTGGCGCCATCTATTGCTGAGTTTGGAAAATAACTCAGCTAAGAATGTTCGACGAAAAACATTTAAAACCTTAATATTTAAAAAAAAAAAACAAGCTACAAGGGTATAAAATCTTCGGTCGAGGCGAAGTTAGCTTCCCCTATTTTTTCTTCATAAAAGCGCGGTTCTTAAGTTGACAAAATAAAACTATTATTTTTGTATATTTTAATATTTTTCCTAGGCGTTTTAAAATATTAATTTCGTGCATTTTCGAGCAAAAATTCATTTTTTTTTTCAAATATTATAGCTCGTTGTACTTAAACTTTTAAGCCGATTGGTGAACAATCAGAACTGTTCCCGTTTTCAATTTCGATCAGATCATGCGGAATCGAAATTGGTAGCTGTTCCCGTTTCCGAAAAATCGATCAAGGTATTCGGTTTTAAAAGTTTTGCCTTGAGTCAGTGGAATGAAAAATAATTGACAATTTTCATGTCATCGGCTATACATTTCGTCTATCAAATATTTTTAATTTTCTAAGTCAAATATTGTGAAGTTTTTGAAGTATCCATAGATATATTGAGTAAACACCTTGATTTAACATTAATTTTTTTAAAGTTGTACCTCAGAAATCGCATGTAGACGAAAGCAAAAACGATCGAGTCGAAACCGAGCTGTTCGCAATTCCGCATCAGCGCATGCGCAGAGTTGATCAAAATGGTTATAGTTGCCATTCAGCTGAATTATAATTTGAAAACGATTCGAGCATTCTTTCCAAAAGAAATAATGTGTCACCCCCGCAATATTAATCCACTAGGAAATGGGAACAGACCTGAATGTTTTACACGATTATTGCAAATTCAATAAGCTTTCGTTTCATATCAAGCTGCACTCCATCCAAAGTTTTTGAATTGAAATAGGGCTTTAAGTGTAAGTATACCTACAAAAATATTTAAAAAGTTCATATTTAAAAATCATTCCCTAAAAAGATTTTGAAATCGATTTTCGAGCTCAGCACTCCAAACTACTAAAAAAGTTATAGATTAGGTCTTTTTGGCCAATGTTTAAGAAACAGCAATAAGTTTCATTTAGTCTGCTTTGCTTCTGCTTTTGATAAAAAATTAACCCGCAGCTAAATCAAAAGCAAAAAAAATGATTAGTGAGAAAAAGCAAACAGCAGCAGCAGTCAGCGCTTCATCATTTCTGATTTTCATTTTTATTATGGATTTGTTCAGTGGCGTAAGTCAAAGCTGCAGCACGTGTTCGCTTTCAGAAGTCTTTTCTGCTTTTGCACTTTGCGTTCGGCCTCTCTCAGCACACACAATGAAACATTTACCGTTAGTCGGCTCTGCTAGGTTGAAGGTAACAACAACAGCGCGCTGAAAATAAAACAAATGTTTTTGTTGCGTTGCGTTAAATTTTGGTGGGCTGGTATATTCCAAGAAAATATCGTGGCGACAGCGCTGCCGTCGACACACATGCTGCTGCTTCGACATACGGTACTGAACAAAATCATCAGCAAAACCAAAAGCAAAATCAAATAGCGACGTCTGCTGCTGCTGCTTTTATTTTTCTTAATAATCATTTTTTGCTTTTCATTACGCTGCGACTTCGGTTTTCAAATTTTGCTAATTCGACAGAAGCAATTTAAACACTGTTTTTGGCTGTAAACTAGTGTAATTTAATACAGCAATTCGTAAAAGGCAAAGAGTTTTCCGATGAGTTTTTATACTCTGTACCAAGGGTACACAGAGTGTATTAAGTTTGTGCAAAAGTACACTGAAAAAATAAGTCCGGGATTTCGGGATCAATTCATGCCGAAATGGTAATAAAAATGGGTTGATCCTGGAATGGCAAAAATAATTCCCGACAGGAACAATTTAAGTACGGATAATTTTTAAAATTTTGATACCGATTTTAGCCTGGTCGAACTTAAACTCATCCTCCTTTTCGAACATAACTTAGTCCTATAAGAAATAATCTTCTAGTTCGGTAGATATAGATTTGTGCCCGATATCCGTACTCAACTTTGTTCCATCCGAGATAGTATTCGAGTTCGGTAGAGATTGATTTGTGCCCCATTTTCGAACTCAACTTTGTTCCATACGAGATAATATTCTAGTTTGGTAGATATAGATTTTTTTTATTTGTATATTTTCTGATATTTTCTTACAGGCAATATAGATATTGTTTTTGCATTTAGTAAAATAAAATATTTGTGTAATAAATATTAAATATATAAATATTTTCCGCTATAGTACTCGTTCTCGAAATCGAATCGTCTTCATTGGCAAGCTGCAAGTAGAAATAATTTTAGGATTAAATTACAAAATAATGCGGATAACTATAAATGTCTAGATAAATAGATAAGATAGCTATAAGTGTCTCGTAGTTCCGAACAATTTATCTACGAAATTGTGGGAGATATGGCTCAATTCAAATTTTAACACGCGGAATGGCAAAATACAGAAGCCTGCCATTTTGATATACATATAAAAATGTACTCACTTCAGTTTGTCTCCACGAGAACAGCTTCTGCCTAAAGTCCATAAGACCATGAGGGCCTAAAGCAGGGATCGCTTCTCGAAGGTCTTCCGCTGTCATGAGCTTTAAGTGCTCAAACTTAATACCCGCATCTGTAAATAATGGAAATAATGTTAAGGAACATTTAAACACTGAGTTATTATACTTTTTTAAACTATTTATTCAAATAAACTGTGATGCACTGTATGTGGATACATACAGTATGTTAAAAGTGTTTTGACACAGAAAAAATATTAACATTTTTCACTTATTTTGCAAAAAGAAAATGGGCTTTTTTAAACGGTAAAAATTTGTTCTTATTTTGTCTTACCATTTATAGAAAGGCCCTTTTTTTTGCAAAATAAGTGAAAAATATTAATATTTTTTCTGTGTCAAAACACTTTTTTAACATACTGTGTGTAAATGCACGCACAGTCACCAGCGAGATATATATGTAACAGGGAAAAGGAATCATTTCCGACCCTATAAAGAATATATATTCTTAATTAGCGTCAACAGCCAAATCGATAAAGCCATGTCCGTCTGTCGTATGATGTATGAACAAACAGATCTCAGAGATGGTAAAAGATAGAGGTTTGACATATATGGGACATATACTTCTTATACTTTCAAGCAGATTAAGTTTATTTTCAAATTTTGCCACGCTCCCTGCCGCCCCCGCAATTTGGAAAAAATGTCAATTCTTCCAGAGTTTTGTAGATAGGTGGTTCGAACCTTCTAGAGATATTTAGTAATCAATATTATTTATAAATGCTGAAGTAATGATAAAGATCGGATGAACGATACACAAGTTATCAGCAAAAATGTCCAGTTAACAAATCATTGGACCCGCGTTGTGTCACCTTCTTTTTGTTTACATCAATTAAAATTAACTCTCTTTATTTTTATATTTTGATCAATTGTAAACAATCTTTAACAGAATAGCCTCACTTACAGAACATTAAATTACTAAATTGATATTTAATCGGTAGCTCAACCAATAAAGGGTTGTTGCAAAATCTCATACATGAATTTATATATTTTTGTACATAGGTTTATTTTGTTTTTTGTTAGTTTTAGAAATTTTTTGTTTTGTTTTGTGTTATTTTTGTTTTTTGAAATTTTATTTTAATGTTTGTATATTTTTTTTTGTTTTCGACGTGTTATTAGATTTTTCAAATTTCATAAAACAAGTTTCACAATTTTGGCATTTTTGTAGGTATTTTCTTAAACAAAATTTAGGCAATGTGAGCACAGCACACGAAATCAACATTGTCAATAGGTAGATATAATCAAGTTATTTTGTTTTGCCTGTGCAAGTGAAGTCTTCAGCTAAAGCCAACAACCCACGCTGCAATGAAAGCACCAACAATATAATAAATTATTCGTTCGGCCAAACAAGTGTCTCGATATATGCCGTGAACTGTGTTAGTTGGTGACGCTGTTGTTGTTGTTGTTGTTGCCATATGTGTTTCACTAAAATTTTCATATTATTCTAGTAAATAAACATTACATCTTGAAATTCAATTTACGACTTTACTTAAGTTTCCATGCCTGAGACCTTTTAAGCCAGAATAGTTCCCCAGAGTTGATTTTGCCATCACGGCAGCTGCCATTATAATCTGTTATTTTTTGAGAATATTAAACCAAGCTCATCTTTCTCCCCACACACACACACACTCACTCCACAGAGGCCACCCGGCGCATCTAACCGAGGATATATCCCGCGAGTCGGCAGCTGGCAATGCCGATGAATCGGAACATTATGATGAGCAAAGTGTCATTGTGCAATTGTCAGCCAGGGTACAGGATGGCACACGTTGTCGTTCCGGCAGTTTGGATATGTGCATCCAAGGCAAATGTCAGGTGAGTGCAATGCATCGATATTATCATAATATGTTTGTACATATATACATATATACACACATGTGACAAGCTTTAAGTAAACGCGAGGGAGCTTCCTTCCTTCCTTCCCATGTCCTTCCACTTCGACAACTTAAAGATGATAAATTACGTTGGGCCTGATTATAAGTAGGCCCGAAAAACAAAAGACTTTGGCAACGCCAGGGGGAGGAAGGCGTTAAGCATATGTATATGTATGTAGATTGCATAAGGCAAGCGCCTTTGTATCATTATGCTCTCTTGTGAGCATGTAAATAAATCATAAAGAGGGCATGGTAGCAAAGGTAGGGTTCTGGTCTGCTGCTGTTGCCATCAGGAGTGAACTATTGAAATGCCAATAAAGCTTGCTTCAGGCCTTAACTTCGCCAAGTTCCTCCCGACGTCCTTCAGTAAAGCGGAGCAATGAAATGCGCTGCAAAGTATGTTGCGATATATTGACGAGTGCTCAAGAGAGGTGTTCCATGCATATGGGAAGAGCAAAAGGAAGAAAAATAAATTAATTTTGTAATTAATAAGTTAATGCTGCTGTCGCACGATAAGTTCTTGGGCGAATGCTTTCAATAAAAAACCGATGGCAAGAGAAGGCATTTCACCGATGAAAAAGCCGTTACCATTGTAAGCTTTGGAATTATTTGAAAATATCCGCCAAATGTTATGGTATTTAAAGACAGAGACGATGGTCATACTGTACAGAGAATGACAGAGAGCAGACGAACGAAGACATACGTTGTAAATAGAACGGACAGAACCAACTAGTATTGACAATGTAAATAGTAAACTGTGTGTATATAGAAACCCGTGCAAATAATGTGTAAATGAAAGCCCGAAAACTCATGATACAATGAAAACAAGGTAGTGCAAACACTTGCTCCACTTCGCATGCGCATAACTTTCTGATTTTGTGTCGTCATTTGACGGATTAATCCTAGGTTGGGGATTTTAATTGTTTAGTTTTAACTAGATTTAGTTTAAATGTTGATACAAATTCAATTCATTCCAATTTCATTCTAACTCTTTTGAAAAAATGTTAACAAACACAAAATTGTGAGTCTGTGATGTCACATTGGTATTTTTTGTTTGACAAGCGACCCATCGCACTACCTTCTATTTTTTGTAACATGCCGAAAACTGAGAAAATTAGTCGATTACATCACTTGAAAAACTTAAACTTAACTTCTCGTTCCTTTTCATTTCCCAAGCACGTTCAAACTTAAGTATCAACTCTCGTGCCGTCGTTGCCTGCCTTGGTTTTTTTTTCGCAGGCTTACAACTACAATAATGTCAAACGAAGTTGGCGGCGACAGGCAGTAGCAACAACAACAACAATCACGGAATTGTGGGCGCCAGCCTGCGGCTGCTTTTCGTCGCTTTTTCACAAGGAAATTTCTGTTTGAGTTTTGGGTTCAGTTTTCTGTATATTGTACGAGCCGCCTCTTATCCAAGAGTTTCGCTCTAGTTTCTTGCTGCGCTTGTAATGCCGCCAAATCGTCACCCCAATTTGTTGTAATAGACGCCAATATGTCATGCGGTTTACGTTGTGTGTTTTATTTGACGCCCGGCCCACCCAGAAGAAGTAGCAGCAGCAGCTGCCGTAGGCAAGCATACTTACATATGTATGTACGAGGTACATACTCTTACATATATCTGTTATAAATAAATCAAATAGCATGTTGCCAGTTTTGTGGATTTTAAGGCGACCCGCGGGTCTTATGCTGTGTCTTCGTTTGTGTTTGCCTTGCGGTTTAACACAACAATTTCCACATTTTGTGAAAAAAGAGAAAACTTAAGATCGTGACATGGGTCTGCTGGTTGAGGAATGAAATTAGTGCCTGTCTTACTAGCGATATTTTTGAAAATGAAATATGTAGTGGGAAATTACATACAAATTTCAAAAATTTTAATTTTGTTATAGAAATTCACTTTTTATTTTCCAGTCCCAGAAAGTTTAAACTAATTTCCACTTAGCTGAGGAACGCCACACGAGGTTTACCCTAGGTGTTTTACGTGAAATTTTTTTAAATAGAAACCATGGGATTTTTTGCATGAAAATTATTCAAATAGTAATTCGCGATTTTTAATTTTCTGAGAAAACGCCAGAATAGTGGACTGTTGCAATTCTTTTACAATTTTAAAGTCAACCTTTTTAACTCGCAGGTGTTTTGGTACACGGTTTTTGTTCATAAAATGCAAAAGAAAGAATATTTGTCTAAACTTTTTTCTTCTTTTTACTCACTCAATGGCTACAAATCATAAAAACACTTTTTTGAAATGGCCGCCTTAAGCACTCCAGCAACGCCGCAGTCTCTCTGGCCACTCATCGATCGCAGTGCGCACCTCATGCATTGAGAAATTGTCCACTGCTTGGACAAGGGCGCGCTTCACAGACTTAATATTTGGGTGTTAAGTAGAGCAAGCGATAGCCTCGAGAACGGATCACAGTTTGTAGTCCAATGGATTCAGGTCTGGGCTACCAGCAGGCCAATCATCCGTAGAAATGAAGTTCGGTACATGGTTTTTTAGTCATGTTTGAGTCGTTTTTACCTTGTGAGCTGGAGTGGAGTTTTGTTTTAAGGTTCACGGCTTGCTTGCAAATAACATTCACTTCACAACATTTTCCAAAACGTCGGGTTGATACACTTTCTCCAAAGTTTTGACTACTTTTTCACAAAAATGGAGCTTGGTGACCCCATCATAGGCGACTCTTCACCAAATCATTACAAAAGCCGGATGGTGACCTCTCTGAACTCTCGGAATGAGTTAGTACGCTTGTTTTGATGACACGGCATACAATGTATCGTTCTGTTTGTTGGACAATTCCTCTAGTTGTTGAAAATTTTCTCGTCAGTAAACAGAATTCGTCTTTGGGCATTGTTCGCGCACTGGCGACGCCATTTCTGTGCAACCTGCCCACTATTAAAAGAGCTCCGAATCAATATATGGGGAAAGTCCATCCTTAATGAAATTTAGATGAAAATGGTACTAAACGGATCAGACTGGAAAAGGCTAGCGAAATTTCTGATAGATGCAACCCGCTACCGAAAAAAAATTCTTTACGAAAACTTTTAAAGTTCTGAAACTAGTTCTGATCAAATTAAATGTATGTTTCCAATATAGTATAATTTATTTATGTGTATGTACGTAAAATTTAATTATCAAATATTTGTATAATTTTAATATGCATACGGTTACAATGCCATGCTATTTATATCACCTTCTTTATATGATCGTATATTGTTTACGAATCAAAACTTTTAAAACAAAAACTTTAAAAATAAAATACAGAAGAAACTACTACTACTACTACTTCTTCATCTCACGATACGTGATTTTCTACTCGCGCAGTAGATTTTGACGAAATCGATCTTTCACGGCTTTGACGGCTTGTGGCTTTCGCGCAGTGCGCGGACGGCCGGATTTCGCATTAGTATCTTCAAATAACTTCTGTGGGAGCAACATCCGAAAAATGTAAACTTTTTCGTAGCCGCATTTATGCAGGCCAATACGACACCATGATTTTCGAGCGAGCCCCATTCCATGATTGCAAACAACTGACGCCAATAATCTTTTGATGCAGTAAAATAGCACAAATGTCACTTGTCAAATAGCCGTGCAGTTGGATTGGATGCGTTCAATGGTTCTCAAGAACGAGTGTGTTCAATAAGTGTACCAAAAAATTGCGACTACTAGGAATATTTAATTCTAACTGATTTTTAGATGCTGAAGAAAAAGAAGACAAAATACTCTATTAACATTTTACATTCTTAATAGGTACCATTATCGCCGAAGGGTGCGAAAACGCACAAAAAAAAAGAGTTTTTGAAAATTCATAGGAAATGTTTCGTAGTTGACATTGCTTTTTTGTCTTTTGGTATGGATAAAAGATGAATGGGCTTACATATTTGACCTGGACTGTTTTTTCATACGACGCCATCTACTTGATGATAAACGTATCGCCAGGTGCAGGTTTTCCAACATGCAAAAAAATCCCTTTATATTGTGATATTCCGGTTCCGGTACGTACCGAAGTTAATGTTCCGGTTAAAGATTCAGTTTAGGTTTTAAATTAATTTCGGTTTCGATACGGTACCCGGATTTTTATTTCGGTTTACCGGTACGTTGGAAAAATTAAATTGTGAAATGAATCTAAATCATTTTATTTCTGTGTAATAAATAGACATCGGATTTTATGTACTTTTTTAAATGAAGGTTGATTGAGGTGAAAATTTGGATATATACTAATTAAATAACCCACTTTCCATTGGAAACTGCATATTCAATATATGCAAATTTTGCATATTTTACATATGCAAAATATGTAAACAAATATGCAAAATATGCAATAAATATGTAAAAAATGTAATTGTATAAGAAATGTTTAAAAATTGAGAAATTTGCAAAAATTCTTTTTCTTGAGCTTAGATTATTATAAAAAATATACAGATGGCATATATAAACGGTCAAATGGGAGTTGTAGACCGAGCAAATGAAAGGTGTGCCTTGAAAGATCCAAAATATTGGGAAATTTCTAAATTGTTAATTAATTTCAGATTTTGATGAAGATTTTATGGACGGCTAGAGTACACGGGTAAATAAAAATGTGGAACAAATGGTCAAAAAAATCGCGAAATTTCAAAAATTCATTTCAGTAAAGATTATCATCAAGAATACCCTTCCGGCAGGTAAATAGGAGGAGTAGATCAAAAGGTTACGAAAATCGCGAAATTTGCAAAATTTTCAAAGGACCTAAGATAACTTGAAGGTAGGATAGATGGCAATTGAGTTCGGTTCGCGTTTGATAAAAAAACACGACTGACTTCGGCTCCTGGTAGCTATGGCTGGCCGGCTCTGGTGTAGAACAAAAAACCCTTGCAGAAACAACAATAACAGAAATGTCGTGAGAACATTTGAGAGCGTAACTCTTATCCCTTTGCGACTGTTGTTAGTTTCATTTATGTATGGAGACAATAGATACCAGTTACAGAGAAAATAGAGAGTTATATCCAAGACAGACAACGTTGTCTTCCTGTATTTCAAAACAGTTTTATTCCAATTCTTTTAGCCATTTTTGAATCAAACGTATTTTTTTATCGCTTATTTTCGGCATTTTAATTAATTAAAAGTTGAATTGATGAAGTTGATTTACAAAGTGAAACGGATTTGCAACAAAATCAGAAAATGGTGAGCACAGAATCACAAAAAGAACACATTAACCCTGGCCTACTAGGATAATAATGTATCTGAAATATGTCATTTCATAAAAAAATAGGTTTTTTTACATATTTTGAATATTTTTTTATACAAATATGCAATTAATGCAATTTTTAGCGGACTTGGATCTTATTTCAATAAAAATAAGATATTTGCAATCAGAACTTAAGTCGGACAAGCGGTTCAAAATATGCAAATATGTAAAATCCGATGTCAACACATAAAACGAATCAAAATTCAACACAAAATGAATGATTTCACATTTAAAGTAAAATTATATAGACTATTTCATTTTTCGTATTTTCTAACATGTAAGAACTTATATGTAACATAATTGCATTTAATGTGGTTGAGTCCATTCAACTTCTTAGCGGATTCATTATAAATTTAAAGCCTAAGAATCGGCGTTCCAAGCTAACCTGCGTAGCTGTAACAGAAAGCACGACTTTTGAAATCTCATACAATTCTGGAAACTTTGTGGATGTTTCTGACCAACATTGAGGAACGTTTTTATGGTTTCGAACACGTTTAAGTGCGAGAAAAGTCTTAATGGAGAAGCTTATTTGTTGAGATAATTGAAGTGTTTTTATCGCCAAGTTTCTTTTTCTGCAGTATCATATATCCCCCAACTTCGTCTACGCTTTCAGATGAACTAGTATTAAAACTGCATTTATCATTCAGCAATGATTGATGTGTGCATTAATATTTAGTAAAAGATTGATACAAGTATTTTTTGCTCGGTACTTAGTGTTAGGGTCCAAAAATATACCACATAAAAAAGCATTGTTTCAAAAAGGGACTTCCATCGCTTTTCTTTGTACAAACGTTTTGGCTGGAGAGGAAGAATTTTTTGATATTTCCAATTGGCAGTGTATTCAAATGGAATAAACATCACCCAAAACTAGATTTTCGGCTTGAAATTTATGCGTACAATTTCGCGAACTGAGTCCCGCACTTTCTGGTGCAGATGAAAGTCATTATCTGCAGCCGCAAAACTGGAGCAAATGTTGAAGATGTCTTCCGCCAGCTAATATTTTAGCGACCTGTAGGTTGATCTCCAACGCGTGACCAAAACTACGATGCGCTCTGCAAAGGTAAAAAAACCGAAACTGTACCGCTACCAACGTTTCGGTTTCGTTCCGGTGCTATCGGTTCAATTAATAGCGGTAAACGGTTTTCGGTTCTCAAAAAAAATATTTGTATCGGTTCCGGTTCCGGTATTAAGCCTTGGTGAAAACATATATAGGGTATTCAGCAGCCCGCGTAAAAGCGTAATTGTGTAAATTTACGCGACGCAGCTATTGAGCGCCCCTTCTGTTTACCCTCGTAAATTTTGGCGTTAATCAGCTCTTTTCGACAGGCTGTGAATTTTGCTGTTACTTGTGAGGCAAAGCTTGATACGTAAATGTAAATCACAATAAAAATGCAAAGAGATAGTGTACAATAAGCACAGATTAAGCGGAAAATAGACCTAGCACTTCATGAAATAGAATGCATTGATGACAGATGTACAAATCGCTAAAGCTAAATACGAGCATGAAGAAATATGAATACATATAAAATTTTTAGATTTGAACCATGATGCTGTCGATGGAGTGATGGACGAACTCGAAGGATCTTACTGCAATTGCCTGCTGTCGGTGAGGAACCAAGTTCTGTGTGCCCAAATCAGTCAACTGGCGATCCAATGTGTTGCCATTTTTCAATGATGGTCGCTTTCTCCAAATGCTCCGTGTCACTAAGAGTCCGTTCGCGTTGATTGCCAAATTGATGCATGCTTTGTGTCGACTTTATTTCGAACCGAATGGAACTTGAGTTAGCGATTGCAGTTTTTGGTTTGGAGTCGTGAAAAGAAAATTCGTAAATAAGGAAAATTTCAACTATTTTTAGGTCTTGTTAGAGAGTGTTTGGAGCTATTTTGAGGAAAATATGTCAATTTATATATTGGCCAGATGCAGCTAATGGACAATTGACTTGATTTTTTAGTGTGACCGTATATTTTGAAGACAAAAATCTTGAAATGGCTCGATACCAAGTGTTTTTTGTCGATACTTTGAAAAATTTTACAACACTTCTAATCTTTACACTTTTACGCTGATTTTTTAAACATAGCCCAGGGCAGCAAAAAGTTTGTAATTTTTATACTCTGTACCGAAGGTACATAGAGTATATTAAGTTTGTGCAAAAGTATGTAACAGGGAGAAGGAATCGTTTGCGATCCTATAAAGTATATATATTCTTGATCAGCATCAACAGCCGATTCGATATAGCCATGTCCGCCTGTCCGTCTGTCCGTCCGTCCGTCTGTCCGTCTGTCTGTCCGTATGAACGAAGAGATCTCAAAGATGGTAAGAGATAGAGGTTTGACATGTATGGGACATATATTTCTTATTCTTGCAGGCAGATCAAGTTTATTTTTAATTTTTGCCACGCCCCCTCCCGCCCCCGTAATTTGGAAAAAACTTCATATCTCCTACAGTTTTAGATAGATCGTTCGTTCCTTCTAGAGATACCTTGTAAACAAAATTATTTATCGATTTGCTGAAAGAATGATCAAGATCGGATGATCGATACTCAAGTTATGGGCAAAAAACGGCCAGCTAACACCACCCACCCCCCCACCAACAACCACAGCAACATACCCTAACCGTTCAACACAGGCAATCTTAGTGCGAGAGAGAAAGAGAGAAAGAGAGAGAGAAACTTAGAGAGCGCAACGCGTTGTGCGCGGGGTGTTAACTGGCCGTTTGACTCCTGAGCAAATGCGAGTGTAAGGGTACAGAGTATGTTATAGTCGGGCTTGACCGACTTTCTTTCTTGTTTCCTAAGTGTTTTGTTGTAATGTTGTAATTAATATCTGTTGATTTGTGTTGTTTATAATGAATTATACTCAACCACAGACCTTGAGCTAGCCAAATGTAACTTTGGCTAAAATCTTAAAATACATAATTTACTATTGATTCGGGCTATATTAAGTACATTTCGAAATCTTTTTAAAATATTTTGCTCCTACTTTTAGGTTGTAATGGTCTTAAGTTCAATTTACTCTTAAAAAATAAGTGAAAAATATTCTTAATTAAGTAATAAGTTCGCTCAAAAGTTCAAGCTTTTGCACTTAAAAAGTTCAGCCGTAAGCTTAAGCAATACCACCAGAAAGATGAAAGCACTCATTGCTTGTCTATTTTTGCATTCATTGCTTTTAGCAGTTCCCAACTGATCTAAGCAATGATTGTATGGAGAAACAGTTGGCAATCATGCTTTCTTCAGCGAAAAGCCTACTGAAGAGTCGTTAGGGATAACGATGAATCAGTTCTGTATAGGCAACCAGCTCTTTTTGGTGGTACAATGCATAAGTTGTTTACAGTTGTGAACAAACGCAACTATTTCGGACCTAGAGCCAGCCAACTCACACTAATTATTCTTAATTAATATCAAATAAATTCAAAATTCAACCCCAAAAAATAATGGAATCAAAACAAAAGTTAATATTCTAAGTACAAAATGGCCCATTAAATTCTAAAGCCATTCCCAATTTGTATTTAAAAATATGCCTATGTATTTAATCAAATAAGGCTTGGAAAATTCAAAGGAATGAATTAACCAAAGACCAAGATGGTTTTACTGTACGTCCGAAATCTACCCTAACTCCATAATCAAAATGTTAGAATCAGGATGGAATTTTAAGAACAGATTTGATTTAAAATAATTCTCATTTTTCGTAGCACACTTTGTAGAGCTTGCATTGTAAGTTCATTTTGTACTTGAAGTAAGTACGCTCATTTCTTAAATCTATCGGCTTACTGTAAGTACGAATAGTTCTTGATTCCAGAACGTTTGTACTTATTTTAATAGCAGTAACAATCATTTTTCGATTCTAGAACGTTTTGTACTTATTTTAAGTACACCTAAGAACAAAACATACTTGATATTCTAAGTAAAAAACGGTATAAATTCTATCCCAATCGATCTAGAACTCACCCAGCCGTTTTTTCTGAGTGTAACTTCGTCTGTGCCGGTCGTATGTTTTTAAGCTGATCTGCGAAGTTTGGATCTTTACGTGACATGGTTCCATTTAGAGTGGGGATTCATAGGGCAAATTATGCCCTTAATGATCCGATATCCAGAGCACTTCGTACATACAATGGGCTTCCAGTTGGCATGCTATTCGACTTTAGCAACAACAATGTTACTGTTAAGCAATTACTTAGGGACTTTTTTTGGAGCTTAATTCTTACTGTTAATTTTAAGTTTTATTGTAGTAGCCAGTTAAGTTTATTCGTGGGCGAAATACACCAAAAAAATAAACAAAATAATCAAATCTTAAAAAATATCCACGATTAATCAATGATTGTTTGAATCAAATACATTTCCCTTTTAGGAGAGAAATCAATGGTCTTAGCCCCCAAAATTGCAACTGTCACACTTTAACCTTGCCATATGCAATCCAACCATATTTTCAACCTTCAACTGCCAAACAATGAGACAGCCTAATTCCTTAAATATACAAAACATTTATAACGATACGAATGGTCCCTGAACTCCACGAGCAGCGCCATGTGCCATGAGCCAAGAGGTGCGGCCTGCATTATCCCCGGTTAGGTGCTGTCTCATTCTGCTGCGCCTGGGCTTATGCAATGAATTCGCATTGATTTCCATATTTTATATTTATTATGTCTGTGTGTGTGTGTGTGTATGTGTGCGACGCTATTGATACCGCTAACAGTTGATTTACACTTTATTTACGTAGCAATTTTTATTTACCTTTTGTCTCTATTTCTCTCTCTCCTTTGCAGCGCGTCGGCTGCGATTTGAAAATAGGCTCAACCAAGAAAATCGACGGCTGCGGGGTATGCGGCGGGGATGGCAACTCATGTTCGCAACCGCTCTATTACTGGGAGATGGCACCGATGTCGCAATGCTCTGTCACCTGCGGCGGCGGTAAGTTTCCTCCTACATTCTGCTCTCCCTAGTGTAAATAAACAAAGTGGAATATGTCAAGAACAAGGAGCTCTTGGCGTGCCTGGCTGCCGTTTGTAATCGTTTCTCCCATCGCCCCCCTGCTAAACCCATTCCATGCGAAAAATGCTGTCAAATTTTGTTACGTGCCCTCCTTCGCCCTCCGTTGTTGATGTTGTTTTTTTCAGCTATTTGTCGTGCTCATTTATTTTCATTGAATTGGAATTTGTTTCGATTGAATGTTTGCATGGTAATCGAGTGGCAGCAGTTCCCCCAAAAGCTGTTGTGCAAAACTATGCAGCAAGTCTTAAAGTTCTGCCTCTTGTATTGTGCTTTGTGTGGTATGATTAATAGTCTTGCCGAAATAATATATTTGAGAGTAAAGTTTGACGATTAGCCGAGCCAGTTTTGTTGAACTCATAAATTGGGGTAACAAACAACATATGTACAGGCACACTTTTGTGGGTTAAGCTATAGTTGAAAGTTTTCGACGCGGAAGGAGAAGTTAGTGGAGTTCAGAGTTCGTGTTCGTGTTCGTGTTATGTGTGCAACATGATGAGCGGGTAATGGAAGTTGGTGTTGAAGAGCTATGTGTATAATCTAAATGGTTTGAGGGCTGATTTGCCCTAACTTAGATGAGAGCTCAATTTGGGTAAGAAAGTGGTGTAGTGTGCGTGTAGGTGAATAGAATCACTAGTTTATTGTTATGATTTAGTGCAAAGTTTTTTGTGCGTAACCCAAGTTGAGGTGAGTTGAGTTTTCGAACTGATAAGATTCATGTACAATTTTTTGTGTTGTCAATTTAAGGCATCAAATAACTAAGGGCGTTCTCAGATTCTTGCTTATTGAAGATCACGATATTTAAGTGAGTTTTAGAGTCGAAAGAGACCATATTTAAGACAGTTTTTGGATTGGTTTGAATGAACTCAACATTAAATCTTCCCACCCACTTCCCCCACTCACTTAACATCCACTATCCACACACTTCCCACACACTTCCCACCTACTTACCACCCACTTCCCACCCAGTTCCCACCCACTTCCCACCTACTTACCACCCACTTCCCACCCACTTCTCACCCACTTCCCACCCACGCCCCTCTCACTTCCCACCCATCATCATCACGTGACGCTGAAATCAAATTTTACTCCTACTAAAATCCTCCGCACCGAAGTTAAAAATATTTCACATAAAAAAATGGTATCGAAAACCATTCTTAAAATTCCGTCAGGCCTCTTACGCTGGGTCGAATCAGACAAACTAAAATTTCCTTTTATGCCCATTTGAAATCTCATGACGCCGCTAACTTGGCAGGCAGAAACAGCTGATTCCTATCCGATGGGGTATGAGCAGAAAAAATAGTATGTAATTTTTAAGACACCATCCCGATGGAATGTCAGCAGCAAAAGTACGACGAAAATCATCGATTGGCTTAATTTGAGACCAACGCACAGTGGGCGATTTAGCTAATCTAGCTTGACGAAATTAATTACTTAAATAATAAGGAAAATTTAACAAAGTTTATCACTTTTATTTAATATTATCCCTGTAAGGAGCAAACTAAAATTATTTTTTTTTAATGTTTTTTTCATATATTACAAAATATAATTTAAAAAAGTTTTTTGTTATTATTTAATTTTTTGTTTTTATTGTTGTTTACATATATTTTAAAGAAAAAATGTCAGTTCTAAAAATCCGCATCGCATTTTTCTGATTCTTAAGATATTCCAAAAGGAGATGTTGGGTTTCCCTGTCAAACCAAAATGCTTTGCTGGAGGTATTTACTGAACTTTTGCACAAATTTGTTAAAACTGGATCCGATGAAACTAATAACGAGTTCACGAGAGCCTTCATCGCATTTACCTGCGAATTTTTGCGAGTATATTTAATCCGAAAATTTCGTACATTTTTGTTACTGGCTTCCAAGGCATCTTCCGACATCATGCCAAACGGAAGTCTCCAATTCTTGTATGAAAATCAGTGCGGCTTTCAATGCGTTTTAGCGAAAGCTGTCGGTGTTTATTGAATATCCGGACAAAATTCAGCTCAAAATGACACCAAGTCTTTTTATAAGATCACTGCTTACTCCGGTTATTTGAGCAGACAATTTAGAATTTTCAAAAAACCTTCGAGTGGAATGTCTATCAATTATGGCATTTTGACCTTGCCTTTCGTTGATCTATCGATCGTTTTTGGTGGCAATCAGCAATGTTATTTTCTTTTCGTCAAGCACCCAATTTCATTTCTGGTCGTAGAAGAACCAAATGTTCGTTCAACCAAGCTACTTATCCCTATTGCATTTTCCCCACTTTTCAGAGAGTCTTTTACAGAAAATGTTGAGTTCCTCCATAACGGAATTGTAATCCTGCTCAGTACAGTTCGATTTCTTAATAACATTGGAAAATATGAATTCGAGCAGTCCTAAAAATTTGTTTAAAGTGGCTTTTTCTCCATGCCATACTAAAAAAAAGTGCGTGCCTGCAAACCGACATGATTTCTAAAAAAAAGCAACATTGCCAAAATGGGCGTTTTGAGGGCAGCTAATGTTGGACAATTTACACAGTGGACGAACCATAGTTTCACTCAAGTATAACATTTTTTCGTGCCGATAAGTGCCTCATAATGTTTTGCCTAACAGAAGATGAAATTTGCTCACAAATAGGGGTACAAGAAAGGTTGTTAGTTTTAAGCACAAGTTAAGCACAGGTCACGAAACATTTATTTTCTTTAAATAATTACCTTTAGTTTAAGAGAAACCAATAACCTGATCCGAAATAATTAAGCCAACATATTTTCACAACAATCTAAAAACGTGTAAAAACGCAGAAAAAATAAAAGAAAAAGTTGTGCTAGCATATGTTGTGTTCGAAAGCTCACAGCTGATCAATGATATCATCGATTTTGATGTTATCGATTTGCCAGTTGGACATTTTGATTTCAAGATTAGAGTAAGATTTTGCATTGCCCATGACTTCTGCATTCAATATTTCGAAATATACCTGAATATTTAAAAAAATCAATTTACCAAATTCAAATGCAAGCAAATCCGAGGTGACCATACAGTGTGACCGTTTCACATTTGGTGATATTTTACTGTTGAAAAGTAGTGTTTTAGCGTTGAACAGTCACCCTGGACCGTACGCTACCCCCATCGGAATTAGCTGTCAATTCCGCTAGCGGACGTTTTGGCTTGTCTCAGTACAAAGATCAATGAGTAAATAGTATTACTTTGAAATTAAATTATATTATAAAGCGATGTTTGATATTGGATTTGATTATTGAACCGACTAGAAACCGCACTAATAGAAATAAAACAGTTCAACAAAATCATTACATTTTTTTGGATAAAACCAAGGAGCGTTTTTTAGATATGAAACCACAGATTCAGCTTGAGTCGACTAAAAACAACTTTTCCTATTTAATCAATACTCTTTGGTATTTTTTCCTGTCCTGTCCTCATCTCCTATCGTCTTCTAACATTTTATAAGTCAGATTAGTGTTCAGGACAGGAAAGTCAAATTAAACTGAGCCTCGCATCCTAGTGACACTTTTGTAATCCTTAAAAATTGTTTTTGATTCGTTAAAGTTTTGTTATTAGATTGATTTTTATAATATTTTTTGGCAACTCTAACTTTATTCTGCATAATATTTTATTTTAAGTCTTTTTAAAGACTTTCAAATTACATATTTGCCATTTAATTTTTACTATTTGTTTAAAATATTTGATAATATTTAGAATATATTAGTATTTTTGGTTGAATTTTTGGCCTACACTCATACACCACACACACCTGGTCGTACATTTTTGTTTATTCTTTAAAATTGTTCATTATAAGGTTTAAAATTCTCCATTCAACTGTCTTAGTTGACCATTTGTATGTTCAAACATTCCACCAACCTCCCTACTGCAAGCCCAACTACCTAAATGACCATTAAGTGTCTACAAATTGGGACACCAGTCTCCCCTAAAGTCCATTAGACAGACAACTAAGAGCTGCTGTCACGTACTTAAGAACTGCAGTTGGGACTTGGACAGCTACTACAAAACTACTCAACTAAATATGTATAATTCGACATAATTGTTTTCGTGAACTGTATGCAATTATGTGCCCCCCAACGAAGTAAAATCAATTTATCCCTTGAAACGACTTCTATAGGAATAGAGTACTGCACTTGACATTTAACTGACATCTAAAGCGAAACAAAAAAAAAAAAAAACAAGAAGAGGTAAAACCACATTGAAATGTAATTACCGATAGGAGTAGGTCGATGGGGTTGCATGGGGCGTTGCGGTCGCTCCTAAGCGACATTGCAATTAAAATTGAAGCAGAAATTGATTTTACCATTTGGCGGCGCTGGATTAATGTCTAAGCAAACGTCTGCCGGTTGTCATAAATTAACAAGTCAGAAACTCCCAACGAACTGATAAGTAAGTAGAACTGACATTTAGCCACACACAGAAACCAATTTCTCTTCCTGACAGTTGATTAAGAATTTATGAACAATGCCAAGTGTTGGGCACAGACAATTTCCAAGTTGGTCGGGTTAATATTTGTGTTTTAGTTTAACGCCAACCCCAAAGTCAATGACATTTGCGTTTCTGAAATATTTTTTGGCACAAATTTGAAATGAAATCGATCAAATTTAATGGAGCTGAGACATATTTGATTGATAAGAACAACTACTGAGGAATAGGAGTAAGCCTGAGGTGAAATTAGAGGCAAGCCTTCCATTAGTATTGCTTTTGTTTAAAAATTACATAAAATATTCTTTGAACTTATTTTCCAATTTTTTAATATGTTTTAGTTTTCAATGAAGGGAATTTGTGCCAAATACTTTAATATTTTTGGTCAAATTGTTTTCGTGGTTTTAAAAAACACAAAAATTTATTTTTTAAGATTTTATAGAATAAAGTATGTCCATAAATGGGAAAAGAACGATTTCTAAAAATGTTTCCCCAATTGTTACAGTTATTTCAACATTTAAACATATTTAAGATTTTAATAGATACGTCTAAAATATGATATGTTTTTAAAAATTTTCAGAATTTTTTCAAATTTTTTTCAAATTTTCCTTAAACTTTTAAATAGTTTGGTAACAATTGTCTAAAAATTCAACAGAAAGCATATAAGCTCTTCTTAACTGAAAAATCTCACGTTGTACGTAAAATACTAAATTATTGTTAAAATAGTTGAACTTAATACCAGGGCTGCAAACCTTATAAAGCTCGGCAGGGGTGCACTCCGGGGTTCGAACCGGCGAAAATTTTTGGGTTCGGGTTCACGGAGCGGGTTCGGAAGGTCGCTAAACCTGGGTTCGGGTTCAAACCGGGGTTCAGGAATAATTCTGTTCAGAAAACATGTACATAAATTGAAACAAACAAAAGTTTAGAGGCTTGATAATATAATATTTGAGTTTGGATCATCGAACGTTTGAACAGGCTCCAGTCAATAAGTCATGGAACAATGAGTATTAGAGATAAAATTTACACTGCTCAATTTTGAGCGGTGTTAAGGGATAGTCCGCATTGTGATTCTTTTTTTCCGTATAGGAAATCACAGTGGCACTCAGAGAACGTAAGTCAGAGCAAACAGCTGACTAATTTCTAACTGCGCAACCGTTCAGTCTATATGTTCTATATTTATGTTTAACTTTTAAAACAAGAAATACACACACCACAAAGGAGAATGGTCTACTGTACAGCTGTTTCAAGAACCTCGCGGATTTATCATCACCAAGCTTTGCCTATTGTCTTCGACTTCTAGGGGAAATTTTATCCCCTTAGTAAACACACTTGGTATAAGTTAATCAATAATGTGTCTTCCAGCAATCTTTCATTATTACTGACCCTATCGGTGGATAAAACAAATATATTAGTTGAAAAAGGGCGCTCGACTGATACTTGTGTTGCAGAAACAGCTAAAACAACAAATGCGACATTGCTAAGTTCTTTATAATGATATTTTTTCGAAAACTTTAAAGCTTAAAGATTGCATTTCATCTTCATCAGAAGATAAACATGGCAAACTTTGCATTTAAAGCAGCTAAAAAAATGTAATAGAACTGTTTTTTGAACCGAACCAGCCCTGCTTAATACTACTGCTGCCACGGAGCGCTTTGCTATGCCCCCTTTTTTAGCCCTAGACGGACATCCGACGAACGTAACTTTGCTAACTTCGTCGTAGGTTTCGTCACCGTGGAACGTAAGAGTAGTGTGACCAGACTTAGGAAATATTACGAAGAAAATTTAAGTTTGTGGTATTTTTAAATTAGCAAGAGGTGGGTCACACTGCTCGATCATCTGTATATTGTTTTGATGTCAAGATGTTTTTTTGTAAAAGCTCGGCCACTTCCCCCTAAAGGCTGGTTGGCAAAATTGAAGTTCGAATGCTTGGGGTGGGAAAGATCCCAAATGACATCCCGCTCTTTCACCACCAATATTAATTCCATTTTTTCGACATTTCCAAACGAATCTTTCGCTTTTGCTTTTCTGCCATGTTCTTGAAAGGAAGAAGCAGAGTGACTTAACATGGTGCATTCTCAATGCTGCGTCAGCTGCTCAAGGCAAAATAAGGCCCACACCCAATTTACATAGTCTCCACAAATGTGCTGTTAAGCGTAACATTAAAATTCTTAGCTGCATACTTGCAAAATGTTAAAGTGGTGAAATCGTAACTTCTTCCCATAATTTTTTTTAATGAAACTTCTCATTACTTCGGATGTCCGTCTGGGCCCTTAAACACAATTACGAAGAAGTAAATATATATTACAATAATCTAAACTCAAATGAAAATTTCGTGATTTTGTGGATCTTCACCATTTATTTGTTTGTTTGTTTGGGGTTTAATTTCGGCCGTCTTTCTTCACTCCAGTCAAAACACTTTTTGGCTGAGTTTTTCTCCTACGCGTTTCGGCAAGTATATTGCCTTCTTCAGGGAGTCTGTATATTTTTTTTATAAATAAACATGAACATAAATTAGTCATACATACATATTGAACATATTACTTAAATACCTATTTTAGTGTCCGTCATAGTTTTGTTGTATTGCACGATTGTTTGTGGAAGTCAGTTGTTTTATTCGTCATGATTTTCTTTGAATTGTTGTGCTTAAATGTTCCTCTTGTGATCGCCGCTGCGTATATAAAGTTTGTCTGTTCAATGTCTTCCCTAAAATTGAGTGCATGCTCTCCCTTTTCTTGTATTCGCAAGCTCTCCAATGTCATCCTCGTCTTCCATCTGTGTTCCAAATCCAATACTCTTACGTTTTCGAAGTCAGCTGAGTGATTTGTTTTGTTGATGTGTTGTACTAAAGCTGTTGTTGTTTTCCCTTTTTGAGTGTCTCTTTTGTGTTCGCTGACTCGCGTGCTCAGAGAGCGTTTTGTTGTTCCTATGTAAGTTCCGTTGCAGCTCTCTCCCTCTGCTCCCGCGCATTTAATTTCGTAGACTACATTGGTGTTGTTTTCCTTGCTTATTTTGTCTTTTGTATTCGTGAAGAGGCGTCTGTTGCTGCTGTGCGGTTTGTATGCACTGGTCAGCTGTTCCATCAATTGTTTGGGGAATATTTTTGTTAGTGTTCTGTTGTCTGTGACATTAGGTATGTAGGGTATGCTTAGAAATTTCATTCTATCTGTGTTTTTGTCTTTGGGCTTATTGTCGTTTAATTTGCTTGTCGCTTCGGTGATCAATCTATTTATGAGCTTTTCGGGGTAGTTATTTGATAAAAGAATTTTCTTAATTTTAATATAATTTGTCGGTCTGTGTTTTATATCACAAATGGTGTATGCTTTTCTTATTATGTTTTTTGCCGTATTTATTTTCTGGTTTGGTGGATGATTTGAGTTAAAATTTATTATTCTTCCAGAAGCCATGAGTTTTGTGTACCAGTTAAATGTCAGAGTCTTCATTTCCCTTGTTATTTCCATGTCAAGATATGCTAGTTTGTTGCGTTCTTCTCGTTCTACGGTGAATTGGATTCTTTCTTCTATGTTGCTTGTTGAGTGTTTCTAAAATTATGTCAACATCTTTGGCTCTTACTATGCATATAATGTCGTCTACATATTTTGACAAGTGCTTTATATGTATGTCAATTGTTTTTAGTTTCACCATTTATCTATTCAACCCTGTTCATAATAATCTAATCTCATTCGACAACTGAGTAATTTTCGCCATTTTTTTTAGAAATTTGGATCTTTTCCATCAGTCTATTTACCCGTCTTCATAATAATAAAAACTGATTATAAAATTTTTAAAATTTCTCGATTTTTTTACCGTTTGATCTATTTGTTTATCCGTTTTTTAACCTTTCTAATGACAATATAAACTAATATATAAATTTGTAAAATTTCAAGATTTTTCGGACCATCCGTATAATCCGAATTTTTACCCGTCTTAATGAGAATCTAAACTCATTATACAATTTTTCAAATTTCGTGATTGTTTTGGACCGATTGACCTACACCTCCTCTTTGCCTCCTATTAAATCTAGATGAAAATTTAAGCTAATTATAAAAGTTTGCAAATTTTCGAGATGTTTTTGGACTGATGGCGAGTTTTTAATTGCTATTCTGCTATTTGGTAGGGAAACAAATCCAACATGTCAAAGATCTTACAAATTCGTCCAGCTGTTCTTAAGTGGTGTAACATTAACAACTTTGTTTTGTAAATATGCTAGCAATATAACCCGTAGCACTTTGATGCGCCGCCATCAGAATAGAACCATTATCAGAATCAGTTTTAAGTCAATCGAGAGAGTCATATATTAATTGACTTTTCCGACATAGGGTTGGAATTCCCGAAGTCAATTTCAATTTTTGTGCATCATACATACATCGGTTTGAAATCAATCGGTCTAGAAAGCAACGAACAGCCTTGAACTAACCCCCGCCCCCCATTATCCGATGTTGCTAGTAGGATTTGCTACATTCCAGCATAGTTTTTCCATTTATTTGCCCTTACAAACCGAATTTCGTAGTGAAAGGATTAAAATTAACGTTTGGTATTAATTCCTAAATCGGGAAAATACTTGTCCATTTATTTCGCATACTATGCTTACAAACCGAGCTTCAAGTCAATCGGATGAAAAAAAAAATATTTCCACACAAACTTTTTCGGCGCTATTTCACCCCTTAAGGGTGGAATTTTCGAAAACCGCGTCTACGTGCTCACTTTCAACACTAATTTAAACTACAGTTCAAATTTCAGCTTCTAGTTCTTACCGTTCGGGCTCTGCGTAGATTGCCAATCAGTGAATCAGTAAGGAAAAACTCTTTAATTAGTGAGTTCAGCTGGCTCTAGGACCGAAAAAGTTGCGTTTGTTCACAACTGTAAGCAACTTATGCATTGTACCACCAAAAAGAGATGGTTGCCTATACAGAACTGTTTCATCGTTATCCCTAACGACTCTTCAGTAGGCTTTTCGCTGAAGAAAGCATGATTGCCAACTGCCTCTCCATACAATCATTGCTTAGATCAGTTGGGAACTACTAAAAGCAATGAATGCAAAAATAGACAAGCAATGAGTGCTTTCAACTTTCTGGTGGTAATGATTAAGCTTTGAGGCTGAACTTTCTAAGTGCAAAAGCTTGAAACTTTCGGAACTAGTGCCAGCTAAACTCAATAATTAAACATTAGAAAGGTCGCCAAATAAATTCCAAATATAAACTCTTTTATATATATAGAAATACAGATTTAGATTAAGTCGTACCAAGATTTGTACGTTCCTTAAAATACGCTATAAAATCTGTTAAGTTCAAATTTTATTTTTATGAAAAATAGTCTCATCTATCAAAATAGTCGCTAAAATAATTAAATTGCCTTGATTGAAATTTCCAATGATTTATATATTTTAAGTTTCTAAGCCCAAAGACATGTTATATGTGTATCTCTAACCGAGTTATCACTCTCATTACAAAAATCATTTAAGAAATTACCCAAGTCATATCCGTTTTCCCCCCAAGTTTGCTTCATATTCGCTTAATATGGACAACATGCTGAGGCTTAAATCCACTCCCACCCCAAAAGTATGCAGCGCACGGAGCGCTACCATGTCCGCTTCCATTCTGCCTGGTAGATTGAAGTTGACTTTTTGCGTTACAACAATTGACATAAATGCCAAGAGAGGATATTACCAATTGCCTTAAGCCAATTGTGTCATGAATACGCAGCCAGCAGCAGGAACAGCAGGAGCTGATGACGAGGATGACTCTGACACACACACACACACACACACCCTGAAGCTTATAAACGAAATTCAATAGCTGAAAATCAGCGTCACAGCTGCCGCTGTTCCACTCGGAAGGGAGTTTGTATTTATTGCAATGGTTCGAGTTAGCTTCCAACTATTTTTCAAACTGACAGATCGTTATGACGTAATGCATTGTGCGAGTGTCCCACTATCAAGGCTCTGTGCTCGATGCTGCATTTGCCAGCTGCCAATTTCCGGCTATGCATTTGGGAACCCTTTAGCCCCTCCTCCAACCAACATTTCTCTCTGTGAACTGGCAGTTTTGGTTGCAGTGCTGCCTGGACAGCCAGCTTAACCCATTGAATCTAAGAAATGATTTGGCTTGAAGTGTTCTGGATTTCTGGAAAATATATAAGAGTTGTAGCTTAAATCATTATTAGATTTGACAAATTGTCAACAGCTGGAAAAGTTTTTTTTTGCTTCATGCACATATACTTTTATTTTTATTTAAATCTTTAAGAACACAAAACTGGTTTATATTATTGTAAATGTGTTATCAATTTGGACAGTTCAAATGTCAAACAAGCCACAAAGTGGGGGAAAAATAACTTAATTCTTGATTTCTTTGCAAGGCTTTTTTGAATTATTTGTGCTGTTTGTTAGGGGGATATTTGATTTGTCAATTTGAGGCATCAACACTGATTTATGCGTAATAGCAGTTGTAGGTTGTGCCGGTGGGTTGCAAAGTCATTTTGCGTATTTAAGACATCGGAAATTAGAATAAAGACTTGGGAACTACAAAGCGTGGAAATTCTAGTTATAGACCAGACTATATTGCATGCCGGAAAAGCCCCCAACAGTTTTCAGAAAGCCATAATATTCTCAATTTTCAAGAAAGGCGATCCACAAGTAACCAGCAACTACAGGGAAATAACTTTTCAGAATGCGATAGCTAAAGTTTTCTCTGCAGTTCTTCTTGAACGTTTAAGTAATTGGCTCAACACTGTCGATGTTTTAACAGAGTTTCAGTCGGGATTTCGAAAAGGATACTCCACAGTAGATAACATCTTCTGTCTGAATACCATTGCGAGAACCTATTTAGACAACGACAAAAAAATCTATGCCTTTTTTGTGGATTTTAGGGAAGCATTTGACTCGATTGATAGAAGGATTCTAATGTATAAGCTGAGCAATATCGGCATATTCTCCAAATTTATACAAATTTTGCAAAGTATGTATGAAAGCAATAAAACAGCAGTTTGGAATGGCGCAAAGCTATCCGAATGGTTTCCTACGGAGTCTGGAATTAAGCAAGGATGCTTGCTGAGCCCTGATCTCTTTTCAATATTCCTAAATGATTTAGTCGAATTCCTTCCGAAAGGACTCACAATAAACGGCCTGGAAATAAAAACCTTATTATACGCAGATGATATTGTGGTCTTCGCAGAAACACCCAAGGCTATGCAAGACAATATAATTGCTTTAGAGAAGTATTGCAACGGGTGGGGGCTAATTTTAAAAAAATATTGTAGAAGGCTTACGTTTGCGAAAAAATGGCCATTGGGCGACATCGATTTGGAGGTGGTGAAATCATACAATGCCCAATAAAAGATGCTAAAGTAGCGATAAATAGTACTTGGAGAACGATACTAGGCAAAAAAGAGGTTCCTTACCGGAAGATAGTACAAGCTGTTTAATGCCGCAGTGAGGGCAATAATGTGTTATGGTGCACAAGTTTGGGGGATACGAAGAAGTGGAAAGGCTTCAAAGGTACTTTCTTAAGAAAATTTTTCGTCTACCACAATACACGCCGAACAGAATTTTACGTCTGGAGACCGGACTATCGTTACTTCATTTATATACAGTTAATCTGCATTTTGATTACATGCAAAAAGACATAACCATGGAAGAAAGAAGGGTACCTAGGATCTTGGCAGAATATATATTAAAAGAACGTCTGCAATGTTTCAGAGAGTGGGACAGTCTAGCCGCGGAGCATGGAGTTCGACTGAATCTTGAAGATATCGCGACATGGAAAACTTGGGCTAGGAACATCACTATTAAAAGGGACGCAGCATATAAGTAGTATAAAATTTGTTGAAGAATCCCGGAGAAGATCAGAGCGATTAATTTATAGGCAGCTGCACTACGATCTGGAAGAGAATTACTATTTCTCCGATGAGTTCCTCATTGAAGGAATAAGAACAGTGTTGCCAACTTTTGCCGAGAAAAAAAATCGGTTTTCGGCGAGACGGAGAAGAAAAAAAAGCTGGAAAAAAAGCGCATTGCTTTTCTTATTATTTATGCAATTATATATTTAAAACTTTTTTACATATATTTAAAACATCATCAGAGTGATGAAGTTCCTCGTCCTCATCCTTGTCGTAGGCCTCATTTGTGCCTATTAGCTTTAGGGTAATAGGAAAGACCTTATAATCGACGCAGCATTTCGCAATTCGCCGTAATCCGTATCTGTAACTACACATATAATATTTTTAATGTAATATTCTAATTTCAGTTTCACTTGTATCCAATATCTTATACATAATATTGAGTTGAGAGTGCTAACCACCCTTAGGTTTTGTGAGTTTTGATCTATTGTAAAATTAACCTGACTGAAGACACGCTCAACTTCAGCGTTGGACCATGACAAGAACCACATCTGAATCGCAAACATGGATAACTCAACAAATTTTTGCTTACCTTCAGATCGTTGGAAGCGATTACTTTACTCCAAAACTTATGTTTCATGCTTGTTAACTTCCTTGGTAACAAAGCTTTGTTTTTTTGGTCGTAGAATATTGTCAACCGAAAATATGTAAATTTGTTGAAGAATGCTAAGATTGTCAGGTCAAAATTTTTGTATGAGATTTTTACTTTTCTTCTCGTTACTTTACAACTGCGTATTGGGCTTAAACTGAAATTAATTAAATTGCTTAATACAATGAATTTTGTGAAAATCGAAAAAGTAGATCAGTGTCTGAGCTTCAGTTGCTTTATAAGTTTAACTTTGAACTTTGTGCAGCAGTGTCGAATAGATTTCTCCAATTCGCTATCCATATGAAGCATAAATCTTTGAAAACAAAGTATCTGATGAAATAATCCATTTTTTTTTAAGTTGAAGTTTATTGAAGTTTACATTGTCATATTGTGCATTTGCAGTAACTGCAGTAAACTCAAGAGGTATCAGATTCATTCCGGGATCTGCAGCCAGACGACTTTTGTTTGAAAACTTTTGGCATTTTTGTCAAACGATCTGTAAACTTGGCTAGCACTTTGAGATAACTGTTTCCTGAACGTTAGAAGTGACAAACTATCGATTTGCTAATAAGTTTTGCAATTGACTCGAAAATAAAAATAAAGCTGAAAAAAAGCGAAAATCATTTTTAAAAAAGACAGAAATCCCGCTTCCCGCTGTTTCTACATTTTTCCCGCAATACGGTTGTAAGAAAAGCTAGAAATTACGGGAAAAAGGCTGATTTGGCAACACTGAATAAGAAGCGTTTTTATGGCCAGAGGTAAAATATTAAACACGAATTTTATCCCGAATGTCACGAGGAGTGACACAAACTGCCCTCTCTGTAACAGGAGGGAGATTGAAAATGACATCCATTTCATTGGAGGTTGCCGATTCTGCGGGAGCTCCGTTCACATCCTCAACGGCGCGGACTGTTCAAAACTACAGAGTTATGTGATTAGGACCTTAGCGTATAGAAATAGAATCTTAACTGGATTATTTTAAAAGGAAATTTTGTTTTATTTAATATGTTCCTCATTTATAATATTTGTAAATCATGCTAGCTCTAATCCTCAAACCCAAAGCGCATGGCTGAACGATCTGGTATTTGGGGAAGACCCGGGAAGCCAGGCGTATTAAGCTACGTGTAGAGGGTGCGAGGTGGTGAGCGACAGACGGTTCTTTAACCAAGTCGCCTAGAAACTAAACTTTTTATTTTTTAATTTTGTTGTATACCATACGACACATTTATATAAATTATATTAAACAGAAAAAAAAATGAAAAACTACTACTATTACTAGTACTATAGCATATGTAAATCGAAATACAGTTTCATATTGTGATTTTAAATTTTTTCGGTATTTTATGAATTTGGTTAGAAAATGTTCTGACAGCATTTAGAATTTGAATGCATAACTTCTATGCTGCCTCTGAATAAAATGGATTTGTGTTTGAACTTGGATATCCTTAGTTTAAACTCCAATATCCTCAAAGTCTTTTTGTTTATTTTTGTAACTCTCTATCATGTTTTTAAAATTTTTGGTATGATCGGTTAATTTGACATTAAAGTTTCGGTATTTTTTGGGTAAATATTTATTTAATATTATATATATTCCGATTTGTGCATCTCAGTGCTGCTAAAAGTGCTAAATTTTTTAGGAAGCTATTCTCCGCAATGGGGTCTGCAAACAAAACCCTGAAAAGTCAAAGGTTATGTCCATTGGAGCACGAAGAAGCAGACTGGAGAGATGGGGAGTAAGTGCACATAAATGGAAGAACGCTAGAGAAAGTGCTTTCCTACAGTGTCCGATGACATGCATTTTTCGGATCACATAAAAGGGAAACTTGAAGAAGCGAAAATTGCTATAAACACTACATGGAGGAGATTTCAGAGTAGAGACAACGTAAAGCCAATCTGCAAATATATAGTATTCCAGGCAACTGTAAGAAGCATCATGTGTTATCCTGCTGAAATTTGGGGATTTATTATATTTGACGTTTTTCATGGAAAGCATCATGTGTAATGCTGCTGAAATTTGTGGATTTATTAGATTTGACGTTTTTCATGAAAAAAGTTTTCAAGCTACCGCAGAATATAGAAACTGGCCTTCCAACTCTATATACGTATACACTGCAACTGCTTTTCAACTATGTAGCCAAGGTCATGAACATGCCGGAAAAAAGACTGCCTAAGCGAATAATGAGTCAACTGCTTCATGGGAAAACTCCGTGTTTTTATGACTTGACCATCATTTCAAACAATTGCGGGTTGAACTTTGATTGGGACAATATACAAGGATGGCGTCATACACCAGCTGAAGTCATAAGAATGCTTTGCGAAGATGAGCTTCAACTGAGCTAGACAGAGCACTGATAGGTTCACATATAAAAAGCTGACTCACAACCTGGGTCAATCAAAGTATTTACAAGGCAGTCTAGGAATAAACAGCATTAGCAATATTTTCAAGGCGAGGTGTGAAATGATTGCATTAAACTTTAGGCCTCACAGAAGGGACTTGGATGAAACCTGCAGCTTTTGTTAAATGCGTGAGAAGGGAAATGTGGAACATTTTATCGGCACTTGTCCCTTCCTTAGAGAGGTGCGATATCTCCATTTACATCGCATCACTTTAAACGAGTTTGAACTCTAAAGTCGTTTAAATGGAGAAAATTGGAGCACCCTTGCATCATTTTTAGCAGAAGTAATCAAATATCGGCGACAAATTGCCACGCGTTGTGAACTTCGTTTGCCACTCGTTGTGGGCTTTGCTGTTGAGTTCGAGAACATGTAGGTAGACTCAGGCTGGCATGAATTGCCAAGTAAAGAGCGTCCCGAGTTGTAGCAGATTGCTTGTGGTCGATCAGGTATGGGGATCGTTGTGCATGAACTTTGCCGATGATGAAAGATGCGATGAAAATCCATATTCAGCTGCGCGACGTACTTTCAAAAGTAGGAATGATCGACTGGCAGTCTGCGTACAATGTAAGATCTAAAAAATTGGTCGGATGCTAAACCAATGTGAGAGTGGTTACATGTACGTAGGTGCAGAGTCGGCTGCGTGCAGCGGGAAATCGGCAGGATTGGTGAATGATTGACCAATGTTGCGATTGTGGTCATGCAAGTAAAAGGTAGACTGGGCGCAGGAATGTTTTTCACACGTGGAAGCCATTGGATACAGCAGGATGCGTACGGTTGAACGTGTAAGAGGCGACAGTCGTGCCAGGTCAGCGATTGAGAGCGGGCACATGGTCGGCCATGGTATTCATGTGTGTGTGCACCGGTGTCGCTGGCTAAGCTTGAACGTATGTGTGTGCGAATTTAATCAGAGTGTGAACGTGTGTCTGTTTGGCGTTGCTGGCGTTATTTTCAAACCAGGAGCTCTCCTTACTGTGGACGATCAGTTGCATTTTCAGGGCGCCAGCGGAGTCGTCAGTTGACCAGTTGTCGAGGCATGAATCCTGGTAATTGATCCGCAAATCTAAAATTGCCGCATTTGTTTTCATGGAAAAAACATGGCTGCTGCTGGGCGTGTGCGTGTGTGTGTGAGTCTGTGGCCGTAATATTTTTAGCATCAGAGAATTGTTGCAGAAGTTTGCGAGTTTGTTGTTTTTCAATCGCGATTAGTATGGCTAGAGCTGCCACAGCAACGCAAGTAGTGGCGCCATCTATTGGTAAGCAAGCAATGTTCGATGCAAAAATGATGAGAGCCATATATGATGAACGATACTCAGGTTATGACCAAAAGTTAGTTCGCTGATCAGCGCTGCTTTTAGCTCAGGCTTGACCGACTTTCCTACTTGTTTATTTATGTTTTCCTTTCTTTTTTCTTTGTTCTAAAATTGTCTGTAGAGCCGTCCTCATTGACGGAAGATCCACCATCTCGTGACAAACGTGGAAGGTGGGTGGAGTAGTCAAATGAAAGGCGACTCTCAGACGTAAAATTCCGTCCTCATTGACGGAAGATCCACCATCTCGTGACGAACGTGGAAGGTGGGTGGAGTAGTCAAATGAAAGGCGACTCTCAGACGTAAAATAAAAGTAAAGTAAAATTGGCTCAAACGACACCACCAGGAGGGCCAGGGCCAAGCTTCTCTCAATCTCTTGGCTTGTGTGCTTATAATTTTTCGCACAAGAGAAAGGGACCCTACAGTTTAACGCCGAATCCGAACGGCAATAGTTAGAGAATTTTTGCTTTTTCATGGCTAGTTACTTCACAGCTGGCGCCAGTAGCTGGTGAAGGTGATCGGGTGTGTAAAAGCTTTTTTCTAAAGAAAGAAAAAACTTTTTCTGTTAGATGGTCCGAGGCGGGATCGAACCCACAACCTGCCGCACCAGCAGCCACACATACAACTGGTACGCCACGCCCGACCACTCTGAGACGTACCTATATTTATAATTGTTTCTTCAAAAAACACTACATAGTATCAACTGACGGTTTTAAGTTAATCATTGATGGATAACACTTCGGGCCGATTTCTCTTCTTCCAATACAATTTGTGAAATGAATTTAAGCCTTCACTCACTGGAAGATTCTGATGAAGACATTGTGACAATTTATAGAGAGAGAGAGTATACAACCCAAGGCCGTACTTTGAGGATATGGATGCTTTCGTATGCATAAAAGATTCCGGTTTTCAAAGTCTACATTTCTGCTCCTTTTAACAAAAACTAATCGGTTTGTACCATCAACAAACTTAACATAATCCATGTTTTTAGGCAATGTTCCTTGTCTCCAATGAAGAAGCTGCTTTTAGCATTGAGATTCTATGCATGAGGTTATTACTGTTGAGGACTTTTGGAGGACTAGTGAAAGAAGTTTCCTATGCCATTGCACCATTTTGCAACGAAGTCATTGGAGACTTTTATAAAATTGCTAAATTCCCAAAGGTTATGAGAGCTATTGATTGCACGCCGAGATATACCGTAACAGAAAGGGATATTTCAGACTTTCACTGGAAGTGCTCCCACTTTATTAGAGAATTTGTCATTCGTATGTAAACGTTTTAGAAGTTAGGACATAGTTTTGGTAATCCAATTTGGTTTTGTGGAACTTTATCTGTTGCATAGCGTTACTTGTCAAATAGCTATTTCTCACTTATTTGGAAGATGAGAAATCGGCCCTTACCGCTTATAATCTGTAATCACTCTGTTGTCAATCTTTAACTTTTCGCAATAAAAACAACATACTTCACTACTATTTACTTATTACTTTCCTAATTTGTTATTTCAATTGACAGAGTAAATTTTAAGAGTATTTTTTACGTTTTAGATTTCAAATCTATTTATTTTTAACAATATCTATTTTATCATACAAATTCCCAGCAATAAAGGGTTAAACCTTTCGCAAAACTCCCTGGGCCCGCTCGCTCTTTACGCTACGTGCGGCCGTGTCCGTGACTGTCTTAAGTGCCTAAGTGACATTAAAGTTGCACAAGCCATGGTCCCTTCGCACCGCTTACCAACTTACGCCATACCCCTCCCAAGCACCTTGTGACTTTTATTGATTTTAAAGTGCAGCAGGCAAAAAAACAAAAAAAAAAAAAAAATAATAAAAATAAAAAAAAATTCGAACTGTCGTCTGGCAGTCGAATGCCATTTGCAATTTCGCCCTTTACTAACATTGTTCTTCTCTTCTGCTTTTTCTTCTTCCTCCTCTTCTATTCTCCATTTCTCTGGCACGCTTTAGGTTACAAAATGTCTCGTCCTATATGCAGGAATCGTCTAACCAATGCCGATGTCGATGAGACGCTCTGCAGCGTTGCTAATCGCCCGGAGCCGTCGGTGGTGCCATGTAATACACACAGCTGTCCGCCGCGGTAAGTACAGGACAGGAGGATGAGAATGACAGTTGGCGCTGTTACCCCTCCCCAATGGCTGCTCTGTGTAGTAGAGGTCCCTATGCAATGGTAGTTTTACACAGGAGAAAAAATTAGACTAGAATTGAACCTATTGTGCGAATGGCTGGCTGGGCCGGAGCTTCGATTTGAACAAATCGTACATAATTGGTTTTAATTCGATTTGAAGCTTAGTTTTAAAGTTAAAAAGAACTAAAATTTCTTTTCCGCTAAATAAATGATTCAAAGCCATTTAATTTTGAAGATATGTCAGGGATTTATCATTGATGTGGATCCACAGCCTGGATAGCTTTCCGATGAGAAAAAAAAGTCTGATGTTTCACATGTAAACTTTAGATTTTTATCCAAATCAACTTAAAGAACTAAAGCTTGGGATGTGATATAGTGAAGACAATTTTTCCCTATTTTAGCATACGTGCAGGCAATGTTCTCATTTATGATAGATTTAGAGTTAAGCATTTTCGTCAACTGCAGATATTTAGTTCTCAAGTTAATAGTTAAATAAACTACTCATTCCATCTTTGATAAATAAAGTTATAGCAACATAATGTTCACGATTTATGAACCATTTTATTATTATTATTTCTGCCGATTCAGCTAAAAAAGATATGTGTATTGACATTGACAACGACAATTTTTACTAAAAAGACATAACTTTTAATCGCTCCTGGAGCATCTGTAATTTTTTGCTAAATACACACAATTCCTCAAAAGTATTTATATTTTTTATAAACTAATTTTCTGTGTAATCTAATGCTAAATAGTGACTAACTTTTTACAATTGGCCTCGCTCTTAAAATAGCCAAGGTTTTTTTACAGTGTGACCGATTTCCCTTGGCTCACCTGCCGCCCACCTATCAATTTAAATGGCATTGGTTATCGCGCTCACGTTTTGATTGCCTTCCCAGGCACACTATTATCAACGAACCAGACCCGCTCTGCGCTCCAGGGGCCTTGTCGCTGCTCTTCTCTGTCTTCGTTTTCTTCTTATTTATCGTTTTGTGACATTTTGCAAAACCAAACCGAAACTTTACGCCAATTTTTGGCCGCGGCGCAACGCCTTCAAATTCTAATCTCAGTTCTCGGCTCTGTTTATGGCTGTTTGCGGCTTTTCCTTCGCCTGCGGGGTGAGACATCAATTATTGTTTTTGATTTTGTCTGTCTTTCTTCGTTTGTTTTCGTGGCAGCGCTAAGAGGCAGTTGGTTTTTTTCTTTTTGGCTAATAGTGGTTTGGGGGTGGACTGGGAATACTAGAGAAACTGACATAGTCGAAGGCAATTGGAGTTAATTGCATATGATGAAGTGTGTTGATAGTGGCAATTGTGATTAATTTTCGGTATCATTTTCTCTCTTCATTTGTTCCTAGGTAGTAGAGTGGGGTACAACGGTTCAGTGAACAAAGCAAGTTTTTCAGTTTCAATTATCAGTTATCAGTCAAAATATAGAGTATCAAATTTTCTTTAATACTCCAAGTATCAAATGATATTTCGAGGATACCAAATTGATACTAACTTGCATCAGGTTGGCAGTTTTATGTATTAATTTTTTAGTATCAATTTTATTCTAGTTTTTATCAATTAAATATTTTATCTTATCAACTTGTACTCTCAATTCAGTTCTCTATAAAACAGAGCTGTAAACTGCAATTACAATTGCAATTACCATTCCAGTTTTTGTATATTTAAAAATTTTAATTACAATTACAATTACAATTATTTGGTAATTAAAAATTTAGTAACAATTACAATTATTTCAATAATTATTTCAATTACAATTTTTTTGGTAATTGAAATAATTGTAGTAATTTCTCTTGCAAGTTTTAATTACATAATAAATTGTAAAACAATTTTAGTTACCTTTACCATTGTGAGTGAAAAATACAAATTTTAACATAAATAAGAACATATGTAATGAAGATAGTTGTTAATATATTGATATGTTTTACAAATTAGGTTAGGTTTATAAATCTTGTAGAAACAATGTATTAGCTCTCATCAAAACTAGTTTTTCGAATGAAAAATCAGAAAGTGATTGTCTTCGCGAGTCATTGATAATGCTTGAGAATGTGAAGAGCCGTTTTACTGGTGTTGACGATGTTAGCGGTGTGTTGAATTTAATTGCCATGTCTTGTAGCAACGGATAACTTTCCAGCATCTTGAAGTTCGTGTCTGGAATTCGCAAATAATGTAACTCATTATTGTTCTTGAATTTTGGTTTTATTAAGTGTCGATTCGTTATTGTGTCCGATTGATTGAGATTCGATTCTCCATGTTAATATATGTATTTTTTTAATTACTTTTACTGTGGGTAATAAAGGTAACTAAAATTTTTTTACCATTTGTTATATAATTAAAACTTGCAAAACTTGCAATTACTAAAAATATTTCAATTACCAAAAAAATTGAAGTAATTGAAATAATTATTGAAATAATTGTAATTGTAACTAAATTTTTAATTTCGAAATAATTGTAATTGCAATTAAAGTTTTAAAATATACAAAAATTGTAGTGGTAATTGTAATTGTAATTGCAGTTTACAGCTCTGCTATAATATGCCATTCAATTATTTTGAACAATTACAAAAAGTATTTCATTTATGCTTATGAAATGAGATCGTCAGGTGTAGACACAGCACTATGGGAAACATTGTTGTCTCACTCTGCTTGCTCCGTTGTCACATTCTCGCATTGGGCGTCATCTTGCAAAGCGCAGAAACAGCCACAGTGGCATTGAGGCGTGGTATATGTCTGGTCTAAAGAACTACATTTGTTATATCAAATGTTTCCAAAAACGACGACAATAACATATATATGTACTAGCATAGTACTCGTTGCGCTTCGCTGCGTCGCCATCAGTATAGCCTTCATCAGTATGCAACGAATATCAAACCCACTTTTACACCGACTTCCCACCCACTAACCACCCGCTTCCCACCCAGGGGCGTATTTTCTAAAATCGGGAAAATACGTGTCAAATTATTTTGCTTAGTATGCTTGCAAACCAAGTTTCAAGTCAATCGGATGAAAAAAATACTAATTTTTTAGACGCTTTTTCACTTCTTTAGGCTTGTACTGAAAACGACAGAAAATTTCTTTCTTCATTGTATTTCACAAAAATAGAAACACTTTCTAATAGCAAATGAGCATCAAAGCCAAGGTGTTTCTAATTATATGAATTACTGTGATGAAAGGAATTTTCAGTCGTTCTGAGTACGGGGCTTAAGAGGTGGAATTTTCCGAAACCTCGTCTAAGTGCTCACTTTCAACACTAATGGAAATTCCTGTCCAAATTTTAGCCTTCTATCTCTTCTATCTCAGTGAGACAATCAGTCAGAACACACTCTTTATACTCTGTACCAAAGGTACACAGAGTATATTAAGTTTGTGCAAAAGTACGTAACAGAGCAAAGGATTCATTTCCGACCCTATAAAGTCTATAAGTATATATACAAAAGTCGATATGGCCATGTCCATCTGTCCGTCTGTCTGTAAGAACGCACAGCTCTCAGAGAGGGTAAGAGATAGAGTTTTGACATGTATGGGATATATACTTCTTAAACTAGCAGGCAGATCACACACACAACGGCGATGTGCAGCACTTCACACGGTTTATGGCTTTCTTGCCACTTTATGAGGCTTCTAACATAAATTCATCAGATATATTTACTTTGGGGGTACAGAGTATGTTATAGTCAGGCTTGACCGTCTTTCTATCTTGTTTATATATAGAGTAGATGCTTAGCTGCTTAAACTTACCTTGTTAATATAGAAATCTGTGCTCCTTATTGAAATCCATTAATTAATCTTCAGCTCGGCGTCTGGGAAAGTGTCTTTGAGTGAGAAAGTGTCTGATGTGTTTGCACTAAAATCAAACCACTAAATGTGACACGTCAAGCATCACCAGCTGCGTCATTCGGCTTCGTTTCACATAAGAGCATGACTTTAAATTTTCGAACTGACATTCGTTGACATTGAACATTTTTTAGTTTAAAATGAATACTTTTGCATATCAAACTAATATTCAAAGTGTTAATTACTACTGTACTGTAAAGGATACTAGTTTCAGTTTCAATTTGAGACAATGAGTATCTAATTGATATTGATGCAAGTATTGTAGGGTGTAGTTTTTGATATCCTATCAAAATTTTTTGATTTGTCCGGAGGTTGACTTAAAAATTTTGAAGTTTGCTTTTTATAACCCAAATATTTCCAAGCAAAAGGAACAAGAGGGAAACTGCCAAACTGAACATGAAATATTAATATTTTGATTATGAACAGCCCAACATTGCTAAGTAGCCAAGGTTTTTCTACTACAAACAAATTCCCAACGCATTTTCACTCTCACAACAATTTAGCTGGCAATAACAGTAACCTTTTTTTTTATCTTTTTTCATACAAGAATACAACACCTCAATGCAAACATTCCCTACTGACCTCTCCCCTTTTTTTCACCTAACCGCATGCACTTTAATGTCGAACATATTTCAAAGCGTGTGAATTTGTTTTCTTTTTTTCATGTCGGTTCGCCGCATTCAACTTGTTTTTACCCAACTATTTATTTTAGCTAATTCACACAAAAAAAAAAAAAGAAGGGAAACTACAGAACGCTCACTGACCACTTGTATTTTATTCCCTTCCCTTCCTCCTCCTCCAACAGTTGGATAACCGACGATTGGAGCACTTGCAGTCGCCTCTGTGGACATGGCTATCGTGAGCGTATGGTTGTCTGTGCCGAGGAGACCAATGGCATCAAAACGAGGGTAAGTAGTACAAGCACCAAAAAAGTTTTGGCCGAAAAGTGGCCATTACCCAAGTGCCGGCAATCCGCCCACTTTTAAACGCTGCTAATTTTTGCATACGAAATTGAAGACGGGCAAGGCGGGCCACAGTTCATACTTCTACATATACTACTGCTTATTATTACCATGCTTTCTCACACTTTTCGCTTTTTTCGTCTTTCCTTTTCTTTAACAGGTTGCAGATATTATGTGCCGCACTCCAAAACCGCCAACACAAGAGACCTGCATTATCGAGGAGTGTCCGCACTGGGAGGTGGAGGACTGGACTGGTGTAAGTACCACGTACCATGTAGCTAGCAAGCAGCCATCCAACCAGCAAAACCAACCAACAAGTCGTGTAATAATCATGCACTTTTCTGTGCTCTGAGACGTAGACGAAAGCGTTGACGAGGGCATGTCTGGGTCCTTCATTGTGTATACTTAGCTAAATGTCTGGGTTGCTACTGGTTGTTTGCATACACTGGACTGAATTTGGGCTGTTGTGACTATTGAGAGGTGTTTGATAGGGAAATTTGTATCACTTAGTTCTCCAGTCTTTCTGTAACATCAAAGGCTAAGCCCAACAAATAAAAGCTTAAATATAAATCGTCTCATTTGGGCTTTTCGCAAAGACCGATTACAATTTATTCATTCGATATATGACCAAATTCTCCCTTTCAATTTGACATTCATTGCAAAAGGAATTTATCGGAATTTATTTTTAGCAAAAATTACTAAAAAGAGTTGAGTAAATCCAAATCATACGAAAAATAATAATTCTTGAAATTTTATTGTACGGATTCGGTACCTATTATGGTTTTATAATTTTGTCCTAAGTTAAACAGATTATAGATTTTGTTAATCAAATTTCGAATAACTGTGTTAAAGAAATAGAAAACCGAGAACTACATAATTGAAAGACACAAACGACATTTTTCTCACTGGTCGATATAGGCGGTCGATCTGATTGGTTCATATAAATACTTGACGCCAATGTGTCAAGCTTTAACCAGAAAACTTTAAAACTGAGGGACTAGTTAGACTGATGCAGCCAAACTTTTTTCGCTAAAAACATTGTTATATTTTATGAAATCCTTATCAAAACTTGGTGTATAGAATTATACATTCAATGAGCACGGTTGTAGTTTTTGATTTGTTCTGACTCGCTCAGTGTGAGCGCGCTACGTTTTATTTCTAAATTTCTCATCCCTAAACTTCTAGCTTATCTTAAGGACGTGTGTGTAGTCACAACCGTGTATGTAAATATAAGAATGCATTCGGGAAAGGAATACACATTGCCTCACACGATGCATATTAAGTGGAGGGCACAGGATGACCTGTTCAAGTTGTTTGTCTAAACAATGACAGCAACCCTAATTAATTTTAATGTTACAAAGAATGACATATTTATGATGCTGAGTTATGATAGGCTGTCATAGGCTGTTATGTTGTCAAAATGATATATAATGCTACATATGCGCCGAGTCGAATAACAAGTTCAAGTTTGAACACTTGGGCTATCGATTTATATTGCTGATTTCTGAATATTGTATTGTAAATCTAAACTATCTATAGGGTGTGGAAATAAGTTTAGTGACGTATACAGAAGCTGGCATAATTAGCATTGAATTGCGTCGAACCATCTGGTCCCACTGCTCATGTTAAGGATATACTACTTGCCTTCAAAAATCTGTGTATGGCAAAAAGTAAAGTACATACTTAACACCCTTGTAGAGGGAATATTGAAATCGTTTAGATGTTTGTAACGCATAGGAGGAAGCATCTCCGACCACATAAAGTACATATATTCTTGATCAGCATAACAAGCTGAGTTGATAAAGCCATGTCCGTCTGTCCGTCCGTCTGTCCGTCTGTTTCTATACTATCTCCTCCGTCAGTTTTAAAGCTATCTTAATCAAACTTTGCACAAAGTCTTTTGGTACAAAGACATTGTCGGAACCGGGCGGATCGGATGACTATAGCATATAGCTGCCATAGGAACCATCTGTCAAAAAAGTAGTTCTTGTGAGAAAAACGTTTTTGTTTTCAATGGTAGCGTGCGTCTCTAAACTTTTCAGTTATAAATACTATCAGTTTCCACACAATTTTTGCAAGTTTGGTCAAAATCTGATGAATATATCGTATAGATAACGTCTAACATACTGGAAAGCAAATGGTTTAGCTACTAGGTTTGATAAGTAACCAACTTTATTGTATATAACTTAAGCTAACAATCATCGTCAAGTCAACCGGAGCGATGCAGGCGCGTGCCGCGCGTGGCCCAAGCCAAGCCAGAAACTGAGCGCCAGGGATGGCGCGTGATGTCGCTCTGCTATCGCGTTGGGGATGGTGCTCGATGAATTGTGTGACCAGAGGTGGCCAGGGCTGCCACAATGGTTGAAGTAGTGGCGCCATCTATTGCTGAGTTTGGAAAATAACTCAGCTAAGGGCCGTTTTCTTATGTTGCTGTTTTTGCAAATCTACGTGGATTTGCTGCATTTGCTTTGCTCATGTTTAAGGCTAACCATCTAGGTGGTTGTGGTAGCAATGTACTTCATCCTCGTTGATTTGAAAACAGTGTACATGCCAAACCATATTAAGTATTTTTATGTATGTGCACATATGGTCACACTAAAAAATATTTGAAAACAAAAAATAACTGCTGCTTAAAACAGTAAAGTCTGAATTGTTAGTAAGTAAACCAAAAATGGAAAATATTGGATGTGCCTTTAATATACAAGAACACCTGCAGACATTGCTAAAATTGCAGAAGCATATTCTAGCTCCCTTAGTTCATTGCTTAAGCTGAGTTTCCTAATAAGTTGGCTAAATTTTGATAAAAACAGCCATAATTAAAGATTTTACAGGACTAAAATCTTTAACTATGGTTCCACGCAATAAATACGCAAATAATTTGATAAAATATGGCCAGAAAGTTCCACAATTTTTATGAAAATTTGTCCAAATTATTTGCATTTGTGAACTTAGCTTTCGACCTATTGCTTAATCTCCCAACATAGTAACAAGTCGATCCTAAAGAAAAACCTTCTCCTTCTCTGCAAAATTCTTGCTTTAATTTTTAAAATTGTTGCGCAATAAAAAAAACTATAATCAGCCGAGTGCAGAGGTGCTGCCAACCTCCTATTATACATTTCCAGCCCTCCCGGTGTGACCGTGGCGCAAATGCCTGAATTTTTAATTAACCTACATGAGACAACCAATTGCACAAAAACCACCTAGTTGCAAAATCTAGGTGGATTTTGAGTTGAGCAAACACAGGAACATGAGAAAATGGCCCTAAGAATGTTTGACGAAAATCATTTAGAACCTTAATTTAAAACTTTTTAGCGGGCTCTAGGTCTATAAGCTATGAGTTTCATCATAACATTTCTAAAACAAGACACGCACAACACCACAAAGGAGGCTGGTTGATCGTATAGCTATTTCATAAACTTCCACATCATCAGCGATCTTTTGCCCAATTTCAATGACCTTAATTTAAATAAATTATACAAGCTGCAATGGTAAATGAACTTCGGTCAAGCCGAAGTTAGCTTTCCTTTTTTTTCAAACCTAAAGCTGTTTAAGGTAAACCTGGCAATAAAACACAATTTAAGGAAATCAGCGCTTTTTTGTTTTCATATTTAGAAAACTGTCGTTGAAAGTCTTCTTATGGGCTTGGAAGCATTAGTTTCGATGCTTTAAAGGTGGTGATTTTTTCGAGTAAGATAAAGAACGTTCTGGACTTCCATCTGTGTCCAATATAAACTGTTCTCACCCAACAAAACCGTTAAAGGGAAGCATGACCAACAAATTTGCTGCGTTAAAGCCATGTATTGAGTGAAATGTGACAAACAAATCTTGGCCACCTTAAAGACTTTGAACCGAATTGTGTTACCCTAACCGCTGCATTCATTTTGGTCGGGTGTGGCGCACCAGTAGTGTGTGTAGCTGCTGGTGCGGGAGGTTGTGGGTTCAGTCCCGCCTCGGACCATCTAATAAAAAGTTTTTTTCTTTCTTTTGAAAATAGCTTTTACACATCCTTAACCAGATATTGATCCTTCAGATTATCACTGTCTTCGATCGATGGCATATGGCTCGAATGACTTGTAACTTTGTTAATTTAAGGAAATTTAAAATTGGGGGAAGCAAACGATGAACAGCACTTTGAGTAAAATAGAGGTTTGGTAGAATTCCCATGAATTTCACTCTTACTAAGAAAGCGTCATGCAGTTTGTTTAATCATGTAACTCCCCACCTAAACTCTCACTAGATCTCTTAACCGGCGAGTTATGCAAAAGTACCGTACAAATTTCGGTTTTAACTTAATTGTTTAAATGTTTAAAAGCACTCGAACTCTACTTGGGAATTGAAATATTTACCACAACTCAAACACCTTGTTATACTTTTGCTGTCCATAGAGTATCTCTGTTGCAGTTCTCGCCTATCTACCTTCCATTTTTATACCCTTGCAAAGGGTATTATCATTTTGCCCAGAAGTTTGCAACGCATGGAAATATTCATTTCCGACCCCATAAACTATATATATTCTTGATCAGGGCGACGAGCTGAGTCGATTGAGCTTTGTCCGTCCGTCTGTCTGTCTGTCCGTCTGTCTGTCTGTCTGTCCGTCTGTCTGTCTGTCCGTCTGTTTCTACGCAAACTAGTCTCTCAGTTTTAAAGCTATCGAGCTGAAATTTTGCACAGAGTCTTCTTTTTACTGCACGCTGCTAATATGTCGGAACCGGCCGGATCGGATGACTATATCTTATAGCTGCCATAGGAACCATCGGTCAAAAAATGGGTCTTAGAGAGAAAAACTTTTTTGTTTTCAATGTTAGCGGCCTTAAACTCGGCCATTATTAATATTATATGCTATCAAACAGATTTGCAAATTTTGGTCAAAATCGGATGACCATATCTTATAGCTGTCATAGGAACCATCGGTCGGAAAACGGGTCTTAGTGAGAAAAACTTTTTTGTTTTCAGTGCTAGCGTCATAAAACTCTGCCATAATTAATACTATATGTTTTCAAACAGATTTGCATATTTTGGTCAAAATCGGATGACTATAACATATAGCTGCCATAGGACCGATCGGTCGGAAAATGGATCCTAGTGAAAAAAACTTTTTTGTTTTCAAGTAAATCGTTCTTAAAGTCGGTGATTCTTAATATTAAACGCTTTCAAACTAATTTGAAAAAGTTGATCGACATCGGGTGACTATATCTTATGGTTGCCATAGGACCGATCGGTCGGAAAATGTGTCTTAGTGAGAAAAACTTTTCCGTTTTAAATTTTAATTAGTGTGAGTTGGCTGGCTCTAGGTCCGAAAAAGTTGCGATTGTTCACAACTTGTAAACAACTTATGCATTGTACCACCAAAAAGAGCTGGTTGCCTATACAGAACTGTTTCATCGTTATCCCTAACGACTCTTCAGTAGGCTTTTTGCTGAAGAAAGCATGATTGCCAACTGCCTCTCCATAAAATCATTGCTTAGATCAGTTGGGAACTGCTAAAAGCAATGAAAGCAAAAATAGACATGCTTAAGCTTAGGGCTGAACTTTTTAAGTGCAAAAGCTTGAGCTTTTGAGCGAACTTAGAAGTGCCCGTTAAATTTTATCTCTCTTAAAGTCCGCGATAGTTAATTTTATATGTTTTCAAAAAGATTCGCGAAATTTGGTCGAAATCAGATGTTTATCTGTCGGAAAATGGGTTTTAGTTAACAATTTTTTAGATTTTTATATAAGCGTTCTTAAACTCTGACATTTCAAAAACAGCATTTGCAAGGGTATAAAAACTTCGGCACAGACGAAGTTAGCTTGGCCTTCTCGTTTTTGTTGGCCTAACTTACTTTGCCTGTTGGCTCGTAATAAGCTGCTAGCCGCTAGACTTCAGACTCAAGTCTCTTCCCGGTCATACTACAACTTAATCAACTTGGTGGCGACGGCAGCGCAGCTTACTTAAGTTTGTCTGGCCGCAAGTTCTTGTAACCCCCCCGTTTTCCATTTTGCTTTCCTTCCACTTGGTTGCTGTTCATTTAAACTGCAACTTTATTAATGCTCGCCTCAGTTTCAACGTATGTATGTAACTAACTTAGGCTGCCTGGGTGGGAAGAATATGAGAAGGGGATTTAAGACGCTTGCGTGGGGTGTCAAGTTTATGTGTTGTTTAATTGAATTGTCTTAAGTTTTTTATTTGTTTTTTTTTTGCGACTGGATGTTACTTAACGTTTTTTGGGTGGCTTAAAAGTTAATTTTTTTTGTGAGTGCCGGGGACTTGAAGTTGGGGTAGGTTAGAAAAGGGAGGACGAGCTATGCGAATTACTAAGTTCGAAATGAGCTTTGAAATTGAAATTGCGTTGGATATTCTGATACCTGAGAATTGGAAAACTCTTTAGAAACTCTTAGAATTAAAGCTCGGTGGTGATTATCTTGCACGTTCTTGACATCGCACTGTACCGTATAATTATCAAATATAGCTGTGGGCAGTATAAAAACGACCCAAGTTGACCAAAATTCGCTACAATATAAAACTTCATACAGTTTCTTTTCGTGAAATCTTTTAAAGTTAAATTTAAAAAAAAAAGTACATAAATAAGTCCATGCAATCCTATTAAAAAACACGTTAACGTTTATGTCCATTAATAAAATATATGCCACAAAATTAAGCGCCATTAAAAGAGATGAGCGAGTGAAGCTGTGGCAAGGCAAGCAGTGGCAAGGATATGTACAAATAAACAAGTGAAGGAGCAAACAATATAAAAATTTGCATTTGTATGCATGGCCGCGTGCATGTGTGTTGTGTGTGTGTGTGTGCTGTGTGCAGGTGTGGGTGGCTTAGGAAGAGGAAGACTGACTCTCTTATTTGTTGTTAGTCGCAACAGCACCACTTTCACTTCTCAGCCAGAGCACTTCGTCATCTTTTGTGCCTTTTTATGATGGAAACATATTGAAATAATTTTGTTTTTCCTTTCGCAGTGCTCCGTTTCCTGCGGCCAGGGCATACAAATGCGAGGTGTGGAATGCAAATCCACTGATGGCAGCTTAAGTGCCAAATGTGATCCTCTTACCAAGCCAGCGAGTATGCAGCAATGTTCCACGGGCATTCACTGCGATGGAGGGGGACAGAATAAGGGAGGCGGCACCATCATTGTGGGCAGCAGTCGTTCCCTAAATGAGGTGAGTTTTGTACTTACGACGTACAAATAAGGATAACCTTTTCTAACCTAGTCGGTCTTCTATAAACAGCGCTCTGAACGTCACATGGATAGCTCCGAAATGGACGAGGATGATGATGAGGAGGATCTCGATGATGAAGCGGATGATATAGATGATGTAGAATCCGGTCAGGATACAGATGATGGCGAGGGATTATCCTATGCCGATCAACCATTGCGCTATTCTCATCATACGCAAAGTCGCTTGCATCATGAGACACCCGAAGAACCGCGTACCATGCGTTTGATGAGCGGCAGCTCGAATAGTAATAATAATTATAATAATGCCAGAGGAGGTGTTGGTGGTGGAACTGATATACCCTCATTGGATCCCACGTAAGTATTATACAGAGTTTCCAGTAACTACAACATTTTCAATTAGATTTAAATTGAAACCGTAACCTTTAACCGCTAAAATCACTTCAAAATTTCTAACCGAAATCGTAACCCTATAAGCCTTCTTAACATAACCGGCTATCAGTTCCGAAAATGTTAGGTCACACAGGCGCCCCGTGATTCGTAAGTTTATGGTGTAGAAAAATTTATGTTTTAATGGGCGCGAAGAGGCTCCAAAGTTTTTGATTTTACTTCATACGCAGTGTTGCCTGTGATCCGTATATTATTTTGTAGTTGGCGTGGAGTTCAAACAAAATGTTTCCGTACTTCCAAAAGGCGACTCTGATTTAAACTATAGTTCGCAAAGAATAGGGGATGATACCAAATAAAATGGTATAAACCCACAATGCCAGATGGTTAATTAGTAAAAATGTTTGGATGAATAAACTAACTCATAAGACTTTGGCTTAAATCATGTTTCAAAATGCTCGAAGGTACCTTAGAGAATCGAGCACGCAATTTAAAAATTGAATTCAAAGAAAACCAAGTAATAAACCAAAAATTATTTGGAGAGCTTCGCAAAGAACTAACATTTGGCTCCGATCGAAGCGGTCGAATGGCAACCCATTTTATCGGATTTGACCAATATTAAGGATCTACTACTACTGAGTCGGAGAAATCTTACCGTAGTCCAGAGAGCGATGCTTAGATATGGCTGGTATGCCATTTCCTAATATTATATGAAAGACAGTCCATTATAATAGTGGCTCGGTAATAATTGATTCCTTCAGCTCTATACAAAATACCCCCATGTATATTTTCAATGGCCATGCCTATGCCTAAGAATTGTGTATAGACTTATACACCTTTAGATGAGCACTGTTGTAAGATTTAATTTGTACTGACACGCTCAGTGTGAGTGGGCTCCTTTTATTTAGAATTTATCATCCCTTATTTTCTAACTTAACTAAGGCAGTATTTGTAAGATAGCTGCATGTGTATAAATATAAAAATGCATTCGTGTGAAGAATACACATTGCCTCATTCAGTGGTGGGGACCGGATGACCTTTTCAAGTGGTTTCCATGGTTGATGCTTTTCAAGTGGTGTGTCTGCTGGGCTGGGCTGATCCTCGTCACTGCGGCTATTAATATTTAATACTATTACATAAGGTTGCAAGTTTATGACATAGGCGACAAAGGCTAACGATTTAATGTTACAAAGAATGATAGGTTTATGATATGTAAGGCAACGTTAGGATCGTGGTCGAGTCTCATGTTCAAGTTTGAACAAATTACATTCCAAATATGTATTGCCTTCCGTTTTCTATTGTAAAAACTCTTCATATTTTCCAAAACATAAGACACAAATAAGGCTCTTTAAAACGAGATGCACCTCGTCATTTGCCTGAGCTCCTGTTTCCATTTCATCATTTCCTTGCGCTTCTTCCTCCTTAATCGAGGCACGGGGCAATTTTAAAGGTATCGTCTTCTGTACGCCACTCACCCACTTTATTAACGTTTTATCAGCGCAGTATACTCTGTGGACGATGCCTGTTTTCAATGGGCTTGACCATAAATGGTGCAGTTGTTGGTCAGATCTTCATGATCTTCTTCATAAAAGTACAGATAGTGCAGCCCTTTTAGAAGGCAGCCTATCTGACTTGTCAAAAAAATGGACAATCCGACGCATGTAGAACAGATTTCACTGCTGAATTTTTGTTGTGGCTTATGGGTAATTTTTAGTTCAAACTTTATAGCCTCGTCGCGCTCTTTAAAACTGGAATTTTTTGTTTTTGTTTTAAATTGTATTACCTATAATACAAAAGCATTACGTTAAGGGGGCGCCATCTCTAAATTTGCATTTTTGCATTTAAAAAGGGATACTTAGGTATTTATTCACAAAAATTGGCTGCTTTTTTATTTTTCGCCGCATTTTTTGCGCAAAGGTAAAGAGGGCGAACGAAAAAGAGACAAGGCAGCTAACCAAAATCTTTACCTTCCTCATCTTACCTTATATTTCCTATTATTACACTGCCACTGCCATTATCACACTCGCCTTTTTCAAGTTATTCTCTTCCTCTGGATGTAAATGCAAAAGAAAGCCTTCAACACTTATGTATTGGAGCCTTGTGTGAATGAAGTCAAAGTGTCTTTTGATTTAAAGTAAAACAAATCAGAAATTTTTTTGGTTCGAGCTAGTCAGCTCAAAATTCCCAGTGACTCCAGCAGATCATGCTCAAATAGATCAAGCAACAAACAGATCAAGCTTCAAGCAGATCAAGCTCATGTGCTTCATTAGATCAAGACAACTCTGAAAATGAGTTGAACTAAAACATCTTCAGCAAAATAACAGGTACCCAGCGAGCGTTGCTACGCCCCCATTCAGTGTTTTAACCACAAAACTGAGAAGTGCAGTTTACTTTACAATTGCCGTCTTTCAAATCTTCATGATAATCTAAACTCATTATAAAATTGAGCGAATTTCGCGTTTTTTTAAACCTTTCTATCTTTACTGTTTATCTATTTACTCGTTTTCATGACAAGCTAAAAAATTTTCGCATTTTTTTTAACTCATTGGCCTACACCTTCTGTTCACCCGTGGGCAATTGCTAACTATTAAAGCTAGGCCCAAGGGGATATGCATTGCCCAAATCTGAAATAAACTTGATCTGGGTACGGTATACACCTATTTGTGTCTCTCTCTGTCAATTTTTAGATCTGGTTTATGGCCTATATGAATTGATTTGTGGATGAGTCTAAGAGTCGGACTCCATATCGCGTTTTTTTGGCTGTCGAGCCAAATCATGAAAATCGATTTTAATAATATATGCGCTTTTAAAGATATTCAAGAATTAAGGCTTTACTCCTTCTGGAGGTTCCTTAACCAATTGTACGATTGAAGTGAATTTTTTATGCTGTGTTTCCAATGACCCTGTCCACATTTGCTGAATTTTTCAGATTTTTATGTTAAGCCCATAAAATCTAAGATAAAATTGTTGTCGCTGTGTGTTGCAAGCACAAAAGTACCTAAAATCGCAAACAGAGGCTTTATACGTAAAACTGGGTATGGGGTGATGCTCACAGAGGTCCCTTTTATCATAATTTTAGGGTCTTATGCCGGGTTTTTAAAAAAAGTTGGATTTGGTCGAGCTGTGTAATCTAAGCTTATTATACAATTTTGCAAATTTTCGCCATTTTTTTTTTATTAAAATTTAAAATTTTCGCAGTCTTTATACGATTACGCTTAACTGCGCATTTGTGAATTCTATGTAAATAGGCTCTGTACCTGATTTTGCTTTGAGCAGCCGACGGCACATTGTTGCCACTCAACGTGCTGAAGTTAATTTTCAAACGAGAACTAACTATGTCTGTGCTTCGAACCCCATGAGCTATTTGAGGTGAGCTTGCTTGATCTAGTTGCGCAGATCTGAGCTGAATCATTTCAAACAGATCAAACAATTCATATCTTATGCATGAGCTATAATTCAATGAATCAATAATTTTGTGAGCAATGAGTAAAAGATTGTGGACGAATCAGAAACAAAGTCAGGGGAAATTTTGATTCAATTCATGCAGGGCTCTTTTATGTATGCATCTAAGTGTGAGAGAAAAGTGTTACTGGCACGCCGTTATCTTGACAGCTTGTCAGCCTAGCGCCTGTAACTTCAGAAGTTAAGCTGTGACCTTGATAGTGGATTGAAGAGAGGAATGAAAAATTTTTATTCGGTTTTTGATTCTTGATAAGTTTGCTTTCGAACACTACTGTTAGTTATCCTTACATTTTAAAAGTGCGCGATGCCTCGATCAAAAACAAGCATTTTCCGGGAATTGATTTTTTTTGTATAGATAATAAATGACGAGCAATGTGGAAAAGAAATGAAAAAAAGTGCAGTTACTGCATACAAATATGCAGAACAATGAAAGATTTGTTTTTGATACAAAGTGTAGATGTGTACTGGCTGTGTGTTGTTGGTTTTCCATAGCATGCATAACGTTAACTTTCTGTTTAATTTAGAGACGGACAACTTTCAATTCCCTGTCACATACATATGCATAGACCAGTGCCAGTTGTTGTGGCTTTTCCATATCAGTCAGTCTCACTTTGTCGTATTTATGCTCAGCTAAAAGATATTCAACATGTTTTGCACTTGTTTGCTGTTGCGCAGATATAGTATACAAGCCAATAAACGTAACCGTAAACAGAAACCGAATGCGAAAGCGATCGACAAAAACACTAACCATTGCCCTAAGCGTTATTCGTTTCGGTTTTAATCTCTGATTTAAAGTCATCAATAAATATCCCATCCCCATCCCTGGGGGCATGACTTGGCTTGCCTGTCCTTAGTTATTTTGCCAGCAACTCCATATTCTAACTATAAGTATGGCCCCCACCATTTCAAGACGTACTTGACATATTTCAACTTTAGTGGCTCCTTTCATTCCTCCTCCCTGCGCCACAACTGCGTCTCCTTTAGGCCTCTTCCACTTAGGCACTTCAACTTGCACACTAACAAACATTTGGCCCGCACTCTCCTCCACTCACTCCATGTGTCATCATAATGTCCTTGAGCATTGTCGACACCTAAAATTAAGGCTATTAGATACAAGTAGAAGTAGAAATATTGACTTGGTAGTGGAGTGGCCTGTAAGTACCGTAAAGTGCGCCTAATGACAATTAAAGTGCCCGCGGTTGACGTGCCTGGACGTTGCTTTGTGTTGTTATTGGAAAACGATAAAGTTGGCGCGATAAGCCGGGTCAAATATATCAATTCAGATTGGAGAAGAATTATACGACATGTATACACTTTAATTAAGCAACGAAATCATGAACAAGGAAACACATCTAATGAAATCATTAAAAATGAGTGCCACATTGAATGCTTTTAACAGTTGACGGTTGTTTGGGGAATACTAAGGCCAAATAATAAATTACAACTCTAATTAGAGGAGTCAACCAAATCCACTCTGATTAATGTGTCTGTGTGTGTAAGGAAATTAGTCAATCACTGGCTTACATTTCCTGTACTCTGCAAATTAGATTTCAAATTTCCTTATCCCAAGTACAAAATGACAGTTTAATAGCTGAGGACCAAAACAAACAACATAGAAAATTTATATTTTTGGGAGAAAAGAAAGCAAATCCGTTGAGCAAAGTAAAATTAAAATAATAAATTTAAAAAAAGTTGAACAAACACAAGCAAATCCCGGTCCAGCGACTCTAAACTAATACGATGCTTAGCACAAGCAAAGATGCGACATCCCAAACAACATAATTTGAATGGTGGGTTTCAATTCTTTGAAATTTAACAACTCACATATTTTACCATTCCCCCAACCGAAAGCATACAAACTGCATCAGCTAGAATCCTCTTTCGCCTCAACACTTTGCCCCATCCCAACCAAATCCAAACAAATTCCCTGCAACAATAGTCACTGTGCGAGGCCATGCTTTACACATTGCATTTCATTTGATGCCAGGACGCGCATATTTATTAAATCTCCCCCCCTTCCCCCTCCCATTCCACCGAAAAAAAGAAAAGTGGAATGTTAGCCGTCACTCGAGTTACTTAGTTGGTGTTGTTCTGGCCGGGCATTGTTTTGTGGCCTGAAGTGGTTTTTATGACCGCGTTGACAGTCCCTGGAATGGAGCATAGTTTTGCTGCTCGGCTTATTGATTTGTAGTCAAATTGTGGCTACAAACACTGAATTAAAATGGCGCCAGGTCTATCGCTCTCTATCTAAATGGGTGGACGATGTGAGTCTGGTGATTTCATAAGGCACTTCCCGCCTCAGCAGTCAGCCTTATAGGCCAAAAGTTTGTTTGTTTTTGTGTGTTGTCTTTGTCGCGTCGCTTTGGCTTTGGCCCATCTTTTCAGTGGCATTATTGTTGCGGCATCATTGGGAGGCCAAGGTTTTTTCTTTTTGGCGGCAGCAAGACGCGACCTTATGGCGGCGCCACAGTCACGAATAGTTTCAGTTTAGCGCACAACAACAAAATCAAATGAGAGAGGAAAAGATAAGTTTTGAGAAATAAAAAGCGGCAGTTTGTTTGCATTTATTTTTTTTTTTTTGGGCAACGGCCCATTAAGTCTATAAAATATAGAAATATTTATTTTTGTTGGCCCGGCTTTTGTGCAGTGCAGAGGTCAATGTGCGAAATATTGTGGGGGGATTCCAAGAAATTTTAAAGACAAAATCATATTTAAAAATCCATTAAAACTTGATTTTTTGTAAGCGAAACATCATTAATATGGGTAAAGAAATAGATTTCCGAAAAGAAAGTCAAGCATTCAATAAACCAAAAGGTTAATATTCATTGAGTTATCAAAAAGTGGCAAAAAAAAAATACCGAAAATTATCTGTAAAGATCTGTCGAAAATCAATTAAAAATCATCTTCGAAATTAAACCACAATACTTGTAAAATTTATTAGGGTATTCACCAGTCCTCGTAAAATGGCAAATCGAAAATGGTAAACTCCAAAGGTTTACGACACAACAGCAAAATACATAAGAGAAAATTACCACCTTTTCGCAGCCCTGGGGTATGCTTAAAAAATCTGTCTTACAAGTGTAAAGAGTTCAAGTGTTGTAAAATTATTCAAAGCATCGCCAAAAGAATCACTTGGTATCGATTCATTTCGACATTTTTGTCTTCAAAATATGCGGTCACAACAAAAAAAATTTCAATCAAATGTCCGCCAGTAAATAAATTTTCTAACAAGCCACACCACAAAGGAGGTTAGTTGATGGCATTACAGGCATGAGGAGGGAGTTGTTTTCTGATTGTGGTACCAGGTGAAGACCGCTGATGATATAGTATAGATACCATTGAAACAGCTGTACGGTCAACTAACCTCTTTTGTGGTGTGGTATGTCCCTGTTTTAAAGTTATGTACCAACATAACGAGACCTAGCGCCGGCAACAACTTGAAGGTTTAATTATCATAAAGGTCGTTAAAACATACATGTACAAAACAAATATATATAAGCAATAATGGACACGAGGAGGCCACAAAGTTTGAACTAAAAATTACCCATTCGACTTAAGCTACATCAAAATTTGAACAATGAAATATGTGCTACATGCGTCGGGTCTCCAATTTTTAAAATTGGTCAAATTATTGCGATTTTGAAAGATATGTTTCCCAATTTTCAACAAAAATTGAAAATTTATTTTAAACTAATACAGGCAAAGACATCTTCTTAAGAGAATATAACGAAACAAAACACAAATTAGGTAGGTAGGTAGTTCCGGCTGGCCCTTTGTAGGGACCACACATAGACCTTACGGTCCTTAATGAGGCCGGGTGGCTTTTTCTGGGTACCATTAGAAATCCAAGAGGATGTTTGACGTTTTGCCAAATGCCAATAGTTGTTTGGGAGACCTCCTTGCCGCCTCTTCAAGAGAGGTGAGACTTGGGGAGTGCAGATGTCTTAGTCTCGTCTTAGCGATCGCTGGGCAGCTGCAGATGAGGTGTTCCAGAGTTTCAACGACTCCAGGTCAACACAAATTAAGTAACCATACATTTATATACTCCGACATATCTTTAAACAAAGAAGTAACAGGATATGCAATAACCACTGAGAAAAAAGTTATAAAGCTCGTGACTTTGACCAGCTATTCATCTGTGTATACTGCAGAGATAATAGCTTTACTAGAAGCAGTACAAGTAGCCGATTCATTATCAGCTGTCGATGCTATTCAGAACATAAACAATTCGTACTTTTATCCAGCAACCGTAAGAACTCTTTTAATTAGGCACTTCCCAAAAATTAAAGTCCTTTGGATACCCAGTCATGTTGAAATATTAGGCAATGAATACTGCTGACGAAACAGCGAAAAGAGCAACAACTTCACCTCTAATCACATCCTCAAACATTAATAAAACAGACATTAATAGATACATAAAACACGCCTTTTCAAATATTAACATAAACCTAATACAGCACACTTCACTCTGGTACCAGTCCTTAAATCCGATCAAAAACAATATCGACCACTACCTCAAGCAGACAGAAATCAGTCGCCTACCAAGAAAAGAACTGGTAAAACTTATCAGACTACGACTTGGACATACAAGACTCACCCACGAGTATCGGCTCTTACAAAACAATACTAACAACTATCACCACTGCAACACAAATCAACCTCTCACAATAGATTACGTCCTAAACGAGTGCATTTCACTGCAAAGCCAAAGGAACAGCGAAACCTAACCTCCCTCCTTACAGATCCATCTCCAAAAAACCTTCTAGATATAATAAAATTCCTTAAATAATCTAATATCATTCACTTGATCTAATTAGTATTTCGTTCAATTTTATATATATTCTATAATCTGTTACTTTAAGCTTAAGTCCTTCTTTATATCCTGTATATTCAATTCACCTGTAAAAAATCATTAGAATCAGCCGAAAGCCACAGTAGCTATGGCTATATATACACTATACATATTTCTGCCACGCCGTCATCTTGACAGTTTACTTGGCGCCGGTAACTTGACAAGTTGTGCTGTGATCTTGACAATGGATGGAAGTGAGGCTTAAACCATTTTTATTCGCGTTTTGACTCTTGATAAGTTTGCTTATGGATACTACTGTTACACTAACATGAAGTGAGCGATGCCTCGATCAAAAACAAACATTTTCCGGGAACTGTTTTATTTTACCCTACGGTGAACCAGAAATTACAGAAGCCTGCGTGCTGATGTGCTTAGAGGATATCAGACCACTTTCAGTTATAATGGCGTTGGCTTTCGAAATATCTTAAGCCCAATTATCAAAGGCATGGGATGTCATTCGCCAATCAGGCCTTCTTGCTTAGGACATTCAAAACGAGAACGAAAGAAATTTGATTTCCCTTAAAATTAATAGCTTGGCTCACATGGATCGGTCATTTATTAGTAAGAATTGATATACTCGTCTTAAAAATGTCTCTTTTATAAAGATCGAAGATGAATTCTTCATGGATATATATTTACTAAATAAATGAGATTCTAAATGGGGCCGTTTGCGTCTGCATGAATTATTAAAGTCATATTTTAAACCAATAACCGAAACGGAAACCCGAAACAGAATAAGCGGTAACCTGTACCGTAAGCCATATCCCACAATCGTGATATAACCGTAACCGGAAAAAAGCGATCGGCCAAAACAGTAACCGTAACCCTATCCGTTTAATCAGTGGTTCCTCGCCGAAAGCAAGCAATTATATTTAGATTCTACATAAGCTCGTCCATCACTTCATTGACTGCATCATGGTCCATACCTAAAAATTTATTATGTTTTCATATGTCTTCATAATCGTATTTAGTTTGATTTGTACACCTACCATCGATGCATTCTATTTCATGAAGGGCAATGTCCCTTTTTCGCTTAATAAGTGATTGTTGTGCACTTTGTCTTGGCATTTTTATTTTGATTTGCATTCGTGTGTAAAGCTTTGACTCTCAAGTACATCCAAAGGGGTCGCTCACTAGCTCATGTGTGTTAGATTTACCAATTCCGTTTTTACGAGGGCTGGTGACTACCCTATATAAAAAAAAACGAGCGCGTAAGTTAAAGTCGGCCCTGCTTGACTTCGATTTACCCGTTTCTCAGGGGAAGATGTGTTTAATAGCCCTCCTGTGTCCCTGACGGGAGAAACCAAAAAGTATGCAACATTTTTAAGCTCGGCTATTTATTATCCCATCTTCATGTAAATTTGAGGGACAATAGATATTTTTATTGTTGGACGGGAGAGGGCGTGGAAAAAATTTGAAACGAACTTGATATGCGTGCAGACAATAGGAATCTGCATTGACGCTTTATTGTCAAAAATTGTGGTTACAAATTCATTTTTCAAAGTATTGTCCATGGCTAGCCACTACTTTTTCCATCTTTCTGCTAATTTTCCGATGTCATCTTGAAAAAAAATGCGCCTTTTGATGCGATCGATCGATCCAAATTTGAAGTTCTTCAAAAGAGCGAAAGTGCTGATCCTCAAGGGCTTGCGTCATCGACCAAAAGAAATAGTAGTCGGAAGGGGCAATGTCAGGGATATACGGCGAGTGGGGTAGGACTTCCCATTTCAGCGTTTTAGTTTCAAACTCCACAGCTGACAAGTCAGATACTGTGACTACTTCCCTGAAAATCGACGGAAATCGAAACACATCGGAGTAAAACCCAAAAATAGTGCCGTGTTTCTGTTTTATTAAAATACACCCTTAAAAACTTGACCTGGAGCTGGCCAAAAACAAAAGCTTATATGTTTCAAATTATGTTTTGACCGGCTGTGCAACATGTGGGCGAGTGTTGTCATGTTGCAACATAACCTTGTCCTGCGTTTGATGGTGTTCTAAATGTTTTTGCTTCAACGCTCGGCTCAAACGCATCAATTGAGTTTGGTAGAGTTGCTCTGTGATGGTCTCACGCGGTTGTAGCAGCTCATAGTACACCTCGCTCAATTGGTCCCACCAAATACAGAGCATGACCTTGCCGGCCGTATGATGTTTCCCGTAAGCTTCTTGCAGCATTCGATGGCCTTCAGCTCCATTTTTCTTCAAATGAAAGAAAAAAAAATAAACTTTCCCGCGAATTGTTTTTTGTTGTTACAGAAGCTGACATTTTCGGAGCACACAAAAACTATATTGTTTACACTTAAGCGAAACGACACATTTTGAAAAAGAAAGTAAAATGATGCGGCTTCCTAATGAAGTTGGTTGCAAAATTGCCCGATTCGATTAAATTCTAGTGAGGCCATCTATTAAAACTCTTTTACAACTTTTTTGGACAGTAATATATAAGAGTGCACCAAAAGCCTGTTCCCATTTAAAGCCTTTAATTCATTTCCCTTTTGCTTTTCTTTTTCCACAGTTATATCAAGGACATTGACTGGTCGCCCTGTAGCGTTACCTGCGGTGAGGGCATACGTCGTCGTGCTTACAAGTGTAAAATCTTTCTTGAATACTCACGCACTGTGGCGACCGTGAACGATACCCTGTGTGAGGGTGCCAAACCACATGATGAGGTCGAACGTTGTGTGGAAGAGCCGTGCATGTTGCCCTCCCATGGTTATGATGATCAATTTCCCAGAGATTCCATTAAAGTTGGTGTCTCAGAGCCGGGCAAAACTTATGTGTGGCGTGAGCAGGGTTATACCTCCTGCAGTGCCTCATGTCTGGGTGGTGTCGAGGAGTTAATTATCAATTGTGTGAGAGAGGATAATGGTCGAGTGGTCTCACCTTTCCTCTGTTCACCCGAAACCAAACCTGAGGCTCGAGTACGCACCTGCAATGATCGTCCCTGTCCGCCCAGATGGAACTACTCCGACTATACGCCCTGTTCCAAGAGCTGTGGCATAGGCATCAAGACCCGCGAGGTTCAATGCATACACGAGGTCACCCGGGGGGGAGAGAACACCATGGTAGTACCGAATAGCATGTGTCCCCAGCCTCCGCCGGCGGATCGTCAGTATTGCAATGTACTCGATTGTCCAGTCCGCTGGGAGGTGGGTGAGTGGTCCAAATGCTCGCACACTTGCGGCTATGGCATCAAAGATCGCAAAGTGGAGTGCAAGCAGATAATGGCCCAGGAGCACAAAATTGAGAGACCAGAATCGATGTGTCCCAGTGTGAAGCCACCGGATAAGAAACCCTGCAATGTCAAGCCTTGTCCACCCGAAGATCCCAAACCCGTCATCCAAATCAGCAACTCCACTCACATACAACACGATCCGAGGAAGACCAAAATCACTTTGAAGGTTGGTGGTGCTGGAGTGGTGTTCTTTGGCACTCAGGTGAAGATCAAGTGTCCGGTTAAGCGTTACAATCGCACCAAAATCAAGTGGAGTAAGGATCATAAGCCGCTGCAACGTTCACGCAAGTTCAAGGTGTCGAAGAAGGGAGCTTTGAGAATATTGGACATAACATTCCGTGATGCCGGAGTCTACTCTTGCCATGCTGGGCTCAGCTCGGCCGAGATAAATATAGAGGTTAAGGCCAAACCTGGCCAACAGGCTGAGGAGCTGGAGCGCCAGGAGGCTGGTAAGTGTGCAGAGTGCAAAACTCGACTAATGAGCTGCTAAAGCTAACTTTTTCATATTCGCCAGATCGCTTGGTGCGTGAGCGTAGCGGCACGGAGGCTCTCACTTCAGCGGATATGACCTCGGCGGGCGGAGGCCCAGGAGCTGAAAGTAATGCTAATGGGTAAGTGAAACCGAGGCAATTTACCGTTGACCTTCTAAGGAAAGTTTTTGTGTGGCAACTTTTGACTTTAAAGCGAAACTTTGGCTATTAGGCTGATGGAGTTGCACTTTGAGTAATGTTGTGTAAGGTTAGGGGGTGAAAGCAAATTTGAAGTTATTAGTTAAGCTCAAAAGCTTCTTACTGCTCTAAGCTACTTCTTTGAATGTTTAAGGGACAGAACATTAAGGAATGGGTTACATTTTAGTAGAAAGCATTTCAGTTCTATTATCAACAGACTTTGCGGTCAGACTTCAGAATTTGCTAAAACTGGTTGCGACTTATAAAATTAGCAATTAAACTAAAACATATTTAAAATTAAATTTTCTCAAACCTGAACTGTTGTCTAAATGTAAAACGTCTCAGTAAAGTAGGGAAACTAACAGACTTATAGTCGATAGCAGAATGTTTAGGTGACAGGACGTGAAACCCCTTGAAATATCTATACAGTTAATCAACTCTTCTTAACTTCCCGCTCGTTTTTTATTCTTGTTGATTTTTGATTTGATTTAAATAAAAATGAACAACGCAGTGGCTACACTAGGCACGCTCAAAGAACAAATAGAGAATTTCATACTTGAATTAAGAAAAATCTCTTATCATAAAAATTGTTTCTTAAATCAAGAGCTCAAACTACATCAAAACTATGAATGCTAATTCTTGAATCAAGATATATTCAATATCAAGAGTGCCTATTTTTAAATTAAGACCTCAATAGATCGACACTTATAGAGCATTTAATTGATAAATTTCTTTCTTAACAAATATAATTTACATTTAGAGCAAAAAATTCAAATGACAAAATCCTTGAACTAATTTCGGTCTTTTTGGCTTGCTGACAGCATCTGTCCGTGACGTAAGTTTCTGGAGCCCTTGACCCTACTGAAAGGCGGCATTGTTAAAGTATATTTGCAGATTTGGGTTGCACTCAAGAGCACGAAGTACATACAAGGCAGCACGCTGAAGGCAGCTCGCCATTTGGATATGCATAAATTCAATCATTATAATTACACAGTTCGACAAAATCCATCTATGTATTTAATAAAAAAACCCGGTAGACCCTTAACTTCTGTTGTGAAAAACTGGGTGTGAGGTGATGCTAACAGAATTCCTTTGTATGGCAATTTCCAATAAAAAACTAACGAATGAGAGCGGAGTCAATGCTATTCTCTCAAAGCAGGGTTTGTCAAGAAGAGCGAGACCAAAAAGTGAAAGTGTTTTGGTTTGCGAAAATAATGCAACTTGAACCAGCTTCTGATCTGCTCCTTTGACCGCTGGCCAGCGACTGAATAGCCGTTTGCTCTCTTAACACAAGCCTCAGCATGCGTTCGGCTCGTGTTGGTGTGAATAGCGAAACGTGTTCGGCCCTTGCGGGATATGCGTGTCCGTCGCTGCTCTCAAAGTTTGCTTGCTTTCTCCGCTCAGTTACTTATCCCCAATCCCCTTGCCCAGAACGAATGCATTTTTTTTAAGAGCGTTCGTACTCAAATTTTTCGTTCTAGTTTTTTCTTAGTGTATAAGTGATAGAGGACTGCATGAGTGCACTCAAACTGTAAGCCACACAATGAGTACTCATGAATATGAATCAATTTTTAAGTTTTTTTTTAAGCTAAAAACTTTTATGATTGTACAAAAATTCAACTGAGTGAATTTGTATAGCATTGGGTAACATTGAATGTGAAATTTTTAATACGCAAAACGACTGAGAGTGACGGAATTAATATACAAAACGAATAGAATGATCGAGTAAAAAGTAAAACTCGTAATGTACTTAGAAGGAAAATTTAGTAAATCCTAAAAAATATTTTTTTAGTAGGAAAGGAAACAAATAATATTTAAATGTTAAAAAAAAATTTCAAAAAAAATGGAAAAAAAATATTTTTAATTTTTTTTTCGTTAGTAATTTAAAATATTTTGATTTAAAATTGAAAAAATGGCAGTTTCACTATCAGAGGCATCATATGTGCCAATTAACCTATGATTGTGTGGTACCCATTTCGAAGGAACATTTGTCAAATACAAGGACAGACAGACAGACGGACAGACAGACTGACAGACGGACCGACAAAGCTCAATCGACTCAGCTCGTCGCCCTGATCAAGAATATATATAGTTTATGGGGTCGGAAATGAATATTTCTATGCGTTGCAAGCTTCTGGGCAAAATTATAATACCCTTTGCAAGGGTATAAAAATATCCTGAACTGCATTTTTTCAAAAAAGTACGGGGAATTATTGTTTTTTAATAATTTTATTAAGAGTACCTGAAAAATTAACATATGAAAATTAATGAATTTAACCAAAACAAAACAAATACTTATACTAATTCTTGTCTTATTAGAATTTTTTTTTGGTATTTATTTTGTTTCTAAATTTTCTGTCACCTTATGTAAATTTGGCAACTTAATTAAGACTGTGTAGATATCCCAATCTAAATTAAGTTGCCAAATTTACACAATTAAATAACAAAAAAAAAAAAAATAAAAATGTGTAGATATCCTCATAACTTATCTGTTTATGTAAGTTTGAATTCAGGTGTAATGTGTCTGATTATGGGCGAGTTGTTTTGTGATGATATAAAATATGTTTGGTGTCAAGTTTATTGAATGGGTGGTAGTTGCTTAGATAGTATATTTGTCTGTTCGGAAGTTCCCGAGGGAAGAGTTTTTTGAGTCGTCGTCTTACTCTACTTCCTACTTTCTTTCGTCTGCGCAGGAGTCTTCTGGCTAGTGTGTTGGGGTGACTTCTTGCAGCTTTCACAATCGAAATAGTCTTCAAACTCGTTTGGAATGTCGACCACTGCTCTTTGCAAATCAAAATTACTTTCAGCTACTTCGGCTAAACTGCTTAACGGAATGTTGTCATCCTGATCCATAAAAACATTTTCTAAAGCAATTCTTTATTATTTAAGATGTGCATTAAATACGCTTTATGCAGTCTAGAAGAGTAATTTTTGGAATAGGCTTCGAAAAATTGTTCCGTTTATCCATGCGGATGTTCGAAATATTTTTGAAAAACAAATTTTAATGACATCTAATTGTTGAGGTAACTTTGTTTTAATTTTATATTCACAATCGCATCGAATTATGAAGGGATCGAATTAACGAAGTATTTTACTTGAAATATTGAACGAGCACGAAAATAGTTCGAATTATGGGGGTAAATCGAATTATCGAGAGTTCGAATTAACGGGGCTCGACCCGTATAATGAATAGAATTGAACCATTAGATAAGTAAATATCGATAAAAAATGGAATCCTAGCAATAAAGATTATTTAAAACAATTTTAAAAAAAGCCCTTTTGAAGCCACATTATTTACTTTGTTTTTGGTTTAGCACTAAAACAGCTACCCCCAAATTCCGAAATGAATAGTTTTCATGAACGAAAAATTAAAATGGTCGACTATTTTGCGTCACTTGTGAAAATTTCGTTTTTAATCATTAAAAACAGGAAACACACAAAAAACCAAAATAATGTAAATAAAATCATGCGAAACTGGAAATTTGTAATACAGAAAAACGAAAGCTTATTGAGCAGGTCCTTAACGCCAAGTATGCACTCATTATGTAATTCACAATCTGCAATTCTTATTAATGCTGTCCAGATTCCAAAATCGCGAAAGAAAGAAATTCCCTTTACAAAATTTATTCGGCCTTGCAACCAATGGAAAAAATGTCATCAAAGCCATATTAAGTATGCATACCAATCTATCTTAAATGCACTTGCCATTCTTTTCATTTATGCTCAATTTTTAAGCTACCATTTAAAAACTATAAATAACCTTTATATCGAACACAATAGAGCGCGAGTTTGTTATCTCTTTTGATGCTCGATCAGGGCTGAGTCGGCTTGAGTTTATTGGTCGTCGTTAGAAGTTATCGGCTAGATTGTATATCGATAAAGCATGAACTAATAAGCGACTTGATATGACAATATAAACATAGAATTTACTAGATTAAACTAACTTGCTACCAGAGTGGCCTTGTACCTTAATATACCTTATCCTACTAAAATTTGGAGTTAGTTCTTCAAATATTCCAGATTCCACTTTTCAAGAGAAGACGTTCAATGCCTTTTAATGACAACGCAAGAAATGTTATTTTTAAGTGAACAAATTGATAATGTGCAATTTAGAGAGCTTTGTTTACACACAGATTTTCAAGTTTGGTCAACAAATGACCTAAAAAAAATTATTGCTTGAATTTTTCACTTCTATTATAACTCAATGAAGATTCTTTTGGTCTCTAATAAGACAATACACACCCTAGTGAGAAGCTTTCTGTCGTACAGGACCTTTTCGGTAGTATTAGAAGGGGCTGTTTCCAGCGTGAGGGTAATACGCGCTGGTGTGCCTCAGGGAAGTGTCCTTGGACCAACCCTCTACTCTCTCTACACTTGTGATATGCCTACCGGAAGAACAATACCCATTGAAGACCCCCAAGACTTACTCAATGCTACATTTGCTGACGATATAGCATGTATCTATGATGCCACTGATGTCGTCCAACAATATTTGTATCGATTCAGCAGATGGGCGAAACGATGGAACATTGAGCTTAACCTAGCTAAATGTGTCAGTGTAACTTATGCACTTCGCCATGATGAGTGTCCAGGCATATTCTTCAATTTACCTGGATATAAATACTTGGGAATATATCTGGACAAGCGCCTTACATTCGGAACCCTTATCAACGCGCTTGTTAGGTCACTAAATATCCGCAGATATATTTATACGGAAGTACATGACGGATAAAGATATCATTGAGGAGGCTTAGAGGGAAATGGATATTGACGAAAAGAGTGGAGATAAGGACGCTGCTCATTATAAAAATGTCATAACAAAATGTTAAATGCGAGAGTCTCTACGGACGGTATATAATGTTGGTTGGTCCAACAATCTTCAGATCCCGTTACTTTCTTTAATGCACCGAATGAAATTAAAAAATGTTTGTTTATTTTATTTTGAAATACCATCCTAACGCTAAAAGTTACAAAAACTTATACATTATTGCGTTAATCAGAAGATCAAGCAACGATATTAGAAATGTTATCGTTTTTTTCAAAATAAAAACATTTTTTTTCATTTCATTCTTTGAATCGATTATTTTTTTAGGTTTCTTAAGAGTTCGAATTAGCGGGGTTCGACCCGTAGTATTAGTTAAACACAAATTTCACTTTTTTTTTGTACTTTGAAAAAAAAAATCTCCATTTTGCGACAAATGGCTCGAGTGCACCAACGAGAAAAAAAGATCAATTTTGGATCGTTTGCTCCCAAAGTGGCAACCGTGGCTTCTGGTTTTAATTTCCAATCCTTGGTTTAAGTCTGGATATATTGGTAATACAAACACAAATTTTGCAGTAAATGCCATTTGTACTCGTTTTTTTTTTGTTCGTCTATTTCATTCACCCCTTTATATCCTCCCCCTTAATTTCAATCCTTTCCCAGAGTAAAGAACATAAAATGTCATTTGAAAACTTTTAGCACATTTCCGGGAAATGAAGCACAAGTGGAAGGTGAAACAACTAAGTAACCATGAAATTTAGTTAGAATTAGAGCTTTTCTGTTTTGTGTGTTCCTTTAAGTGCATAAAACTTTAATGCAAAGCAAATACAAATACAGGAGAAAAGGTGTGCCAGAAGCATATTACACTTACGCACCATTCGTAGGCCAGATGGGCAGAGGTGGAAGGATTGCAGTTCCAATGAGGCAGAAAGGAAAACAGCGCTAGATAAAGACAAGACAGGAAGCACAAGTACCAAGTGCATAACTGACCAGGCAATAAGCTTTAAGCACTTTACGACGCGAATATTGTATACGACGTGGTTCACCAACAGAAGGAAGCCAACTACTCAGAGAGATAAGCCAAGAGACAGGAAAGCCATAACTGAACATGCAAAAGGGATGAGAGCGGAACAGTCAGAGATTAGATTTAGAATGGCGTAAAGCAAAAGGCAAGAGGTGCATGAAGAAAGATAAAGAAGCTGTCACACTGATTTTTGCTTAACTGGAATAAGAAATTGGTTGGACTTACGGAAAAATACCAAGTTGAGTATATAACCTGCTTCACTTTTCGCTCTGTAAGCCACTTGAACGCTTAAGTCTATTGAGTATCGACCTCACCTGTGTCACTCCCCTTCGTGCTCTTCTCGGCGAAAACCACGTATACGTGTGTGCGGTTTATTTAGCAATTTAGGTTACGTGTTTGGTTGCCAGTTCAAAACATTCCCGAAATTACATATATGCAACAATTCCATATGTTTGCACTGTCGCCCTCTCGCACTGCCATCACCTTCCCGCTTAACGTAAATGGTTAAAAGCAAACAGCCAACAGCAAAATGCATTTTGGCCAAGCCACTAGCGGCATTTTTGGTTTTTCAAATGCATCATCAACGTTGTTGTTGTTGTCGTCGTCGTCGTCGTCATCGTAGTCGTCGACGTTCTGAAAACTGTTGCCCAACTTTTGGCGCTTGCCAATAAAAACAAATATCAACATGTAACTCAATGCAGGGACTGTGGGTGGTGGAGGGGGGCTTACCATATTTGATCGCATTTTAAATGTTTCAACTATTTTTGCTCTAAATATATATTCATGTCCGTGTGGTTCAGCAAATTTCTCCTCGATTTTGGTCAAAATGGCACACACAACAATTTTTGTCAATTTCATGCTGCCTAGAAAATATGCAAATATATGCCCAAGAGTGGGCGGTGGGGGGACGGTGCAGTCCTTAGTCCTTTGACCAACATTTTGTGTGTGTGTGCATTAAATGTTTTCTTCTTCTTCGTTTGTTTTTTTTTTTTTGATAAATGGTTTTTTGTATGCTTTTGCAATTATTATTTATGTTGCTGGTAGTTGGCCACACAGAAAGATGCGAAGGGAAATTGCCAGGTAAACATATCGTTATTTTAAATATTGAATATGTAAATTGTTTATGATGAATTTAGTAGCTCAAATATTCTAATAACATTTACTTGAGCTTCAACAAATAAAACTTTTAATATGCATGACAGCTGAAACACAACCACATTAAAATAAATTCTAAAAGATGGAAACAAGCAACACGATTAAGAGGGGAATTTTGTTGAGAAAAAGACTCGATTAAAAGTAACATTGGCTTGGATTTGAGTCAAATGTGGCTGGAAATGATTTATAAGGCTATCAATGACTAAAAAGCTGTGACCTCGACTTATCTTTAGATAAAAAAAGCAAAGAACCCAACAAATTTAAAGAAGAAAACAAATCTGACACCCAGTTTTTTGTAAATATGCAAAACTTTTGTCAGGGATAAAGATATTATATAAAGATAATATTTAATTTAGCGAATGGCAAAAACAGCTGTTCAGCTTGACTGTTAATTTATCGTTCTTAAATTCGGCGATTGTTAATTTGATATGTTTTCAAAAAGATTCACGAAATTTGGTCGAAGTCAGATGTTTATCTGTCGGAAAATGGGTTTTAGTTAAAATAATGTTTGATTTTTTTGTAAGCGTTCTTAAACTCTGACATTTCAAAACCAGCATTTGCAAGGGTATAAAAACTTCGGCACAGACGAAGTTAGCTTGGCCTTCTCGTTTTTTGTTTTTTCGGTCAGTGACTTTTTTTTTTTAACTTTTTTGTTTTCAACGCAAACGCCACCAAACCTATTATTTATCAGTTTTCTTTGCTTTTAGATAATTCCACCAAGTTTGATGAAAATCGGATATTTATATAGTATAGCTGCTATACAAAAGTTAGGTCTGAAAACAAGTCTTAGTAGGAAAACCATTTTTGTTTTCAATCCTATCGCTCCCAAACTTGTTATTGATCAATATTATATGCTACCACACAATTCCGCCAGTTTTGATCCAAATCGGATGACTATAAAATATAGCTGCCATAGGAACGATCGGTCGGAAAAGTAATTCTAGTGAGAAAATCTTTTTTGTTTTCAATGGTAGCGTCTTTATACTTTCCAGCTATGAATATTATCGGTTTCCACACAATTTTGGGGAATTTGGTCAAAATCGGATGAATTTATAGTGTAGCTTCCATGTAAAAAACTGACTAGCAAATGGTTTAGCTACGAGGGCTTAATGTGTAACTAACTTTATTGAACATAACTTAAGCTAACAATTATTGTTCGATTGTAAAGCGCGATGCTGCCGCCAGCCGCCTTGGCGGGAGCCCAGCCAGAAACTGAGCGCCAGGGATGGCGCGTGTTGTCGTTCTGATATCGCGTTAGGGATGGTGTTCGATGAATGGTGTGACCAGAGGTGGCCAGGGCTGCCACAGTACTCCCCCTCCAGAGACCATATGGGAACGAATGATCTTCAAAATTTAAGTATAGCTGGGATAAATGTATGTCCGGGGTGAGCATCTACAGGATTGTGCAAGTCCCAATGTGGAGGAATGCTTGCGTATAGTTCTCGCTGTGATGATTGTGTCGAAGTTGGGTCGATGAAATTGTTTCGCTTGTTCCGTTAGAAACTTGTCAATCCGTAGTACTGAGCATGTGCACCGAGTACAGATTGGAGAAGTTGTGTCGATGGTAACCTCGCGTTGAGGCGTCGATGGTAACCTCGAGTTGAGGCCGTTGCTTCGAGTGGTGGTCGACAAGAAAGTTCGCCCAAGCTGGGTTGAGGTTGCCTCGCGTTGAGGCCGTTGCTTCGATTGGGGGTCGATAAGCAAGTTCGGTCGATCAGGGTTGAAGTTGCAGAGTCAATAGTACTGGGTATTGTACCCCGAGTAAAGACTTTCGCTTGCCACTCGTTGTGGACTTTCGTGGTGAGATCGAGAACTTGAAGGTAAACTCAGGCTGGCATCAATTGCCAAACAAAGAGCGTCTCGAGTTGAAGCTGGTTGCTTGCGGTCGATTAGGTATAGGGATCGTTGTGCATGAACATCGGCGATGATGAAAGATGCGATGAAGATCCGAATTCAGCTGCGCGACGTACTTCCATAAGTATGATCGATCGTCTGGCGGGCTGCGTACAATGTAAGATCTAAAAAATTGGTCGGATGCTTGACCAACGTGAGATCGGATACATGTAGTTGCTGAGTCGGTTAGGCGCGCGTAAATAGTAGGCGCGAGCAGCGGTGTAGCGCAGGCTGGGCGATGGACGTTTTGACACGTGGACAGCCTGACGTGGAATGCTTTGGCTGCAGCAGGATTTGGATAGCTGGACGTGTAAGGGGCGACAGACAGGAGGTCGGTGGACAACATGCGTGGACAGCGGTCGGTGTCATTTGTACAAAAAAATGCTGTTTGTGTATGGGTGTGAGCGCTTGTAGATGCTGTCTGTGTGTGTGTACTTTGCCGGCGACGCGCCAAAATTCGCCTGCAGACGCCGTCACCATGTGTCTGTGTGCGTGTGCTTGTGCTGTTTCGTCGCGGCGTCTGTCGTGTGTGTGTATGTGACAAAATGCCCAAAAAACATCGAGATGGCTCCGTTGCCGCTGGTGAGGATCTGGCTGGCTGCTGTTGAAGATTTGGGTGGCTGCTGTCGAAATCGCGGTCGTCTTCAGTTAGCGTGTTGCTGTCTGAATGTGCTGATCGAAAACTGTTCTTCGAAATGAATTTCACAACGGCGTCACTCTATGTGCGTGTGTGTGAATTTGCGGTCGTAATGTTTTACGCATTAGATAATTGTTGCAGAAGTTCGCGTATTCGTTGCTTTGAATCGTCGGAGGTCACCACCTTAGCTACTAGGTTTAATGTATAACTTAAGCTAACAATTATCGTCAAGTCGAACGGAGCGAATCGGGCGCGTGCCGCGCGTGGCCCAAGCCAAGCCAGAAACTGAGCGCCAGGGATGGCGCGTGTTGTCGTTCTGCTATCGCGTCAGGGATGGTGCTCGATAAATGGTATGTCCAGAGGTGGCCAGGGCTGCCACAATGGTCAAAGTAGTGGCGCCATCTGTTGCTGAGTTTGGAAAATAGCTCAGCTAAGAATGTTCGATGAAAATCATTTAAAGCCTTAAATTATATAAATAATACAAGCTGCAAGGGTAGATAAGCTTCGGTTGAGCCGAAGTTAGATGTCCTTTATTTTTTCTTACCGAATTCTTAATGTGTGCATTTGGTATTCACTAAATTTTAAACTACACTGTGATAAAGAAAAAGGTATTCCGAGCATCTTTAACTAATTCCTGCTTGTCTACCCATGCTGAGTACGAGTTGGCATTTCACATTCATATCTTAGTTTTCGTTTCCAAGATATTGGCAAAAATCCCGTATACATATCAAAGCAACTAAGAAAAATCTAACATGCGGTGTGAGTAATGCCAATGGTGTCGAAATTGGCCATCAAAGTTAAATTTTACTTGATTTATAGCAATTTTCTCAAACTAAACCATCTGCTACAAGTCATTGTTTTTGTCAGACATTTATTTTAACCATCTTATCATAATCATGAAATCATGAATCTTATCATGAAATTTTGTTACATTTTTGTCAAGACCATAAGCAAAGTAATTGCCTGTTAATCCCGGAAAACAAGAATTAAATTTATGGAAGAACAATTAGATTTCCACCCGAAATTCTTATAGCAGTTTTTAAAAGGCAACTTTGATAAAACATTGGCGTAACTAAATATTTATTTAATTGCCGTTATATCTGTGTAACCACTCACCTGATTTTGACACAACATAGAAAAGAAACCGAGAAAGCCATTGATATTATTATCTCAATTTTGACATAAATCGAGCTATGCTGTTATTCCTTATTACCACAGATATGTTTAAGTCGCAGTTTCGGTTCGGTTCAGTAGTTCTTAATTTCATTTATATTTAATAAATGCCTTTATCAGTTTTCGAATCTCCTAATATTATAAATTCAAAAGTGAATATGTGATTTTTCGCCACCTTGTAACGGTCGGCGGGCATGTTCCATACACTGAACCAAAATGTTTAGGTACCCCTGGCACTAAAATAAACTGCACTATGGAGCAAAGTAAGTCGGGCGGGACTCGTTGTGGGGCTAGCTAACATCCCTTTGCAACACCCCGGCTGCGGAGGTCTGCGGCGAGCGGCTGCTGCCAATTAGCAGAACCGTTCCCTTGCTTCTTTCGGGTGTCAGGTGCCAAGGCAAGACAGCCCGCAAGCCTAGAGTCAGAATCGCACGATCAAAGTAGGCAGGCAAGATTTGAGGTTATGTAGCTCCAAGAGGTGAATACGAATACGAAAAGTCTGGTAATGTTCAGAGGCCTGCAATTAGCTTGGGCCACTGTGGCTCGCAAATAGGGAACAAAGCCCAATTAGGAGGCAAGCGCACAGCGCACCACGAGACAGGGACCGACGAAGGAAGAAGCGCACTTTCTGAGAACACAAGCCAGCAGCTGAATTGTGGACAATTAATTACCGGTAATAAGCACAAGCACTGACTGGTGATATAAAACTCAGGATTCCCAATGTTCACTGCTTAATGTTGGCGCACGTGACCGCTAAAATGTGTTCAGGTAATCTCGATGGTCGAAGAAATAGGTCTACTCAGTTCAACGTTTGCAATGGGAAAGAAAGATAAAAAACGGAAAACGCCATGCCAAAACTAATTGGCTGACATGCAGGGTCGCTTTGAGTTTTTTTTTTGTATTTTTCTTCCTCTCCCTTTGAACTGGTTCCTGGTTCTGACTCACAAGTCACTTAACCATCTGAACTCGAGAGAAGCGAATAATAACAATTTATTGTTTGTGGTGAGAACCCGCAAAAGCTAAAACTCGACCATTACACCCTTGCTAAATTTAATTCCTAGATACTATGTGAACATCTTTTAAATCCTTATATAAATGTCCCAAATACATGAAGTCGGATGTGTACAAACGCTAAATACTGGCTAAAGTTTTATTAAGGCGAAGAAACACGACAGAATAATGAGAATATCGTCCGGTAGAGGACATGGGATACTCACACAAATCAATACGCAACTTGCAAGGAAGGAATGCAGTCTGTTAAGAAGGCGGTGGGCAATTCCAGGAGATGTACGAGATCACACGTTTTTAAATGGTTTACCAATCAATCTTAAAGACTACCCCAATTCGGCATCGCTAAGATTTCGCAACTTCAGGGGGTATTTTCCATGTCGAGGCTGTTGTTTTGACCTTTATTAAAAAAAATCTTATTTGAAAACTCAAAGAGGTTTTCCAATTCTGTTTTTTTTTTATTGTGTTACAAACAGATTAAAATAAACAAAAAAATTTTTTTGCTTTGATATGAGGGCTGTTCAAAAAGTTCTCGGCCGTCAAAGTGGGGGGTCCAAAAATAAAGGTTAAGTGCTGGCGGCCACGATTTCTCGTGAAATGAAAAGTAAAAAAGGGGTTATAATCAGTATAGATGTCATTCTGGTCTGAACCTTGAAAAAAATTTTGTGATTCTTTTTTGACAAAATGGCGGCCATTGAAAAATGAAAATTCGATTTTGGATTTTTTTTTGTAGTTTGGAGTACAAAAAAAATAGTAAACATTTTTTTAAGTTTATGATTGAGGTTCAGACCAGAATGGTGACAATTCTGCGTCGATTTCACTTAGTTTCATCAAAATCGGTTCAGTGTAACTGGAAATATCATGGCCGCCAGTTCGTAAAATGTGGTTTCGAGATAAATGCGTTTATAGTTTGAAGTTGTTTATTATGCAAAAAAAAAAAAAAAAATCAAAAATGTAAAAATGCATTGCAGAACGGTGACGATTTTGCGTCGATTGCATTTTGTTTCATCAAAATCGGCTTAGTAGAACAGGAGAAAAGTGGCTTGGTAGTCGGAAAAAGTTGTTTTGAAAGTAACCAAAAATATTACAGATATTAGTTGGCGAGCTGCATTCAGCGGACCTTCCTCATTCTCAAAAAACTGTTTTCAGCAGCAGCTCTCTCTGCTCGGGGTGCCATTCTGCCTTCTTTAGATGCGGCCGCAGCTCTAGTTTCTGAGCGGCATACCCAGCCTGAGCATTGTGTAGGATAGCCTTCTATAATTATCGATTAAAAATCGATTAATAATCGATATCGATCTGAGGCGACAACATGTTACTATTCAAATTCATGAACTTGCAGTTATTTCTCTGCTTTATTTGCTCGAAATTTATTTACTCAAAAATCGTTTTAGCGAAGACATTGTTCGACAAAAAGGTTATATCTTCTAAAGTATTTCGAATTTCAAAAAATCCTTTTAGGTCGATATTCTCAAATATTCAAGCTAAAAAAAATGAAAAAAAAATTCTAAAAAATATTGCACATGGAGAATCCCCCTCTTAATTAACCGAAAGTCGGATAAATCGTATCTTAAGCCCCATACGGAGATCCGACGTTCGTAATTTAGCTTACTTCGTCATATGTTTCGTCACCGTGGAACGTAAGAGTAGTGTGACCAGAATTGAGAAAAAAAACTACGCCGAGAATTGAAGTTTGTGGTATTTTTAGTGTTACTGGCGGTGGGTCACACTGCTCGATCATCTGTTTTTTGTTTTGATGCCAAGTTGACTTATTTTTGCAAGTGAAATTGGAGTAACTGCTGGTTGTGGCCCCATCTTCCATGCTGTCTCCCACCTGAGTTGACGACAGCATAGACTCAGAAATGCACTCTTCTATATTCACTGCAGAATTGTTCAGGCCCTCAGCAGGAAGCCAGGGGTCCGTTTGAAATGTCCTGTAAAATAATGAATCTTTCGTTAAATTAATTTACAAAAATATTATTGATCGACTTACCTGCGCTTTGATGAGACATTCGGCAGAAACGACATTAATGCGCCGAATTCCCAATCAATATTAACATCGTCCATAAAAGAAGGGCTATCTATTGGCTCACCACCGGCACTACCAGTCTTCATCTGCTTTGCGCTTCTGCCATGATAGCGATAGCTCTCCCGCAAAGACATAAAGCCTTTTCGGCAATCAGCCACTGTAACATATTGGTACAAATTTTAATCGAATTGATCAAAGTGTTAATTTTTCACATATGTACATACCTTTTTTTGTAATATGGCGGCCACTTCTCCCCAAGCCTTGTTGACAAAATTTAAGGCCGAATGCTTGGGGTGGGAAAGATCCCAAATAACATCCCGCTCTTTCACCGCCAAAATTAAAGAAATTTTTTCATCATTTTAAAACATTTCCAAGCGACACTTTCGTTTTTGCTTTTCTGCCACGTTCTTTTTTATTATTATTTTTAAGTTCACTTTAGCTTAATGCAGTCCAGCTGATCGATGCGCAGAGTGACTTAACAATGTGCATTCTCAATGCTGCGTCAGCTGCTCAAAGCACAATAAGGCCCACAGCCACTTTACATACTCTCCACAAATGTGCTGTTAAGCCTAAAATTGACTGTTAAGGGTGACATTCAAATTCTGATGTCCGTACTTGCAAAAAGTTGAAGTGGCGAAGTTGTAACTTCTCCTTCTTCTTCCCTCAATTTTTGTATGAAACTTCTCGTTGCTTCGGATGTCCGTATGGGGCATTAGGGTGGCTCGATAGTAGTGTTGAGTAATGGTTGTTCATTTAACTGTTCACTTGTTCTTTTTGCCAAAGTGAGTCAACTCACTCCAATTGCGCTGTTGTTCTGTTTGTTCAGTTGCTCGTCAACTAACCCCAAGATATGGTGACGATTAGCAATCATTCGAGCCAATTAAAGGTCTATTTGCTGGCTCCTACATGCAGGTGCTGGCTTATACACAAAGCTTGTAATCCTTTGTTGGCGGCTCAACTAACTGAACAACTCAAGAAAGCAAGAAAGACTAAACAACTCTCACTGAACAAGACTCACTGAACAAAAACATGTTCACTTGTTCAGTTTAGAAAGCAACTCAATTTTGTTCACTCACTCATGAAGTATTAAGCATCTGCTAAAAAAACAACTTTTTAAGTTCCTCTTGACCAATTTGCCTCAATTTATGATTCTTCCTCAAAGTGCATTCATATTTATGTGCAAAACTAACAAAAGACCCTAGCTCTTCACTGACTCTCCAATTCCCCCCCTCCCCCTCGATGCACAACCTTTCAAAACGCAACATGTTACCGGTGAACGAAATGCAAAAACAAAGCTTAATTGTTACACCATAGATTGGTAGGTGGTTTCTCGGCTAGAACAAAGGTTGCCCACAAAATGCCACTCGACAAAGCTTTGTGCCAGGCAAAGAATCTGAATTCTGCATTTGACATATTCCAACAAGAGTTCGAAGGCCTGGCATTAAGTGTTTGCCCAAGTTTGACTTTAACAAAAGACCAAAAAAGAAAAAAAAAACAACTTAATTTCTCTGGTGTGTGTTTTCAGCTCCAACCAGCAGCAGCAACAGGGAAGCAGCACACGTCGCCGGCAACAGCAGTCGGAACGCATTCAGAATGGACGTGAACGCAATCGTCGCCCAAAATCGGATGGGGTTCAACATGCGGACAGCAGCATTATGGAAGATGATGTGAGTATGGAGAGAGTGTGTCCCACTCTATCAACGTCATTGTCTCGCTCATATCACTTGTTTACATTTTAAATATGTTACGGGGCGTATGTCTTCGTCCTCGGTCCTTCCTCCTTACGTCTTTACACAATTTTCGTTTGTGTATTGGATTTGCGGTTTGTCCTTTTCTGTCAACATCTAAGTAATTTGATAGTTTTTCCACTTGGCTTTCCAATTTTTTATACTGTGGATTACAACTGTTGGCAGTTGAGATGACTGTGCTGTGTGTGGTTTGAAATGAAATTACGTATACGTAACGTGGGCAGGCAACATTTTTACTGGAGTATATAGACAGGACAAGTGTGACAAGGGGCTGTCGGAGTGTCGAGACCAAAGAAAATTGTTGTTTGTCCAAAGAATGATTCAGGTTTTGGGTCAGATTTGGTTTTCCTTTTCCCCTCAGTTGCATAAGCAGCCCGAAATTAGCGTAAATGCCTTGATTGAGTTGTAGGCTGGGGAGGGGGAAGTGAATAGCAAAATTGTGATTTTCCTGGTGCATGTAATTGGAAATTCGGTTATGTGAAAACGAATAAAGATTTGTTGTGGAAATGAAAAGGCTCTGCCACAGGAAAATTCAAACGAACAAAAGGATTTCTAGCTTGCCAAATAAATTGTCTGTTGTGGTAAGGGATTAGGTAGACTTTTAGATTTGGCCCCTAAAATCGAGTAGTCTTTCAAATAAGCAGTTTATCAGCTAACTTTTCCAGTTCTCCAGTTGAAGTAGAAATGATTAATTGCTTTTCGGAATTCCTGGTAAATTGCAACAAAAACAAATTCAAAATATTGATCCTGTACCCGTATATTACTCACCCTCTTCCACTATTTTCATCTACCATATCATGCCATACCTTTAAACCCAATAACGTATTGCTAATAAATAATGTCACACTTAATAACTGTTTTGCCATATTTCTTTCTCTATCCTCTACCCCCAACTCTCTTGTACCCATTCTTCTCCTACACCTCCTGCCTACTTTTACGATTGCCCATGCTACCCACACACACACACATACATACATACATATATATATGTGTTTATGTGTATCTGTAGCATTCGCAATTAGTGCAATCGCAGGACCGAATTCCACAACCGGCGAGCGCCAGCAGCGGCAGCAGCCGCACCAAAACTCTGCTGGCCATGCCATATTTTCAGGCGTTGCTCAGCAATCTTCAGGTGAGCAGAAGCATCCATTTTGCATATTTTGCGCTACGCTTTCATTACGTTTGTTGTACGTTCAGTTTCGTTGTTACACAATACTCTTAATTCATTCATTCATATCTGTTCTTTGGTTTGACAATTTGCCAGTTTTTTGTTGTTCCACCTTTGTTTGTTGCCTTAATTTTCGCCCAAAAGGTGCATCTCATATATCAGCCCTCCCACGCACAAACTTTGTGCGTGTAATTAGTGCCCACCTATATAGAGGAGGAGCGTACAAATTGCCAGAGCGTGGCATATAAATTCTGCAGCACTTGCATATTTGTCTTTCTGTCTGATTGGCAATGCGCACATAGTATTTATGTATGAACTGAACTACTGTGCCTAGTGCCTGTACAGTGTGGCAATTTGTCATTTCGTTCAGTTGGAGTTGCAGGTGCAGAAGGAGCCATATTGTCTGCCTCCAGCCTGCCGTGGCATTTCAACTAAGTTCAGGGGCTTCAAAGCTTAAGCCTTTATTGTGTTATAAAATTGTTTTGTGCTATTATCTGTTTGCATGCTTTAATGTTGTGTACACACCGAAATGGTATTTTGTTTAAGTGTAGAGAATGTTGAGATTATTTAAGAAATTTAATGAAATTAAAGCTGTTGAAACCGAATTTATAGAGGCTCATTTCAGAGCTGTACATTAAGATAAACAGTCATGAACTATAGCAAAAACTGAAAAAATATAAACAAAATAGTTGGTGTCGCTAAAGATTAACATCTCAAAATGATAATAAAAATGATTTAAAAAAATTCAAAATTATTGTTAAATTCGCAATATATTTATTTTTTTTTGGTATTGTATTGTGGACACTTACAACCAAGTCTACAAACCGGTCCTTAACCGAAACCCAAAGAACCGGTTGTGTTTGAATTTTTTGGGTCCTTTCACATATCTAACCTATTTTATATACAACCAGAAGGCCAAGCTAACTTCGTCTGTGCCGAATTTTTTATACCCTTGCTAATGCTGTTTTTGAAATGTCACAGTTACAGATAGCTTACATAAAACTCAAACAAATTTTTCTACCAAAAACCCATTTTCTGACCGATAAACATCTAATTTCGAACAAATTTCGCGAATCTTTTTGAAAACATATCAAATTAACAAGCGCCGAGTTTAAGAACGATAAAATTGAACACAAAAAAGTTTTTCTCACTAAGACTCAATTTCCGACCGATCGGCCCTATGGCAGCCTAAAGATAAAGTCATCCGATTTCGACCCAATTTTGCGAATCTATTTGAAAGCGTATAAAATTAGTCATCAACGAGTTTAAGATCGCTAACATAAAAAACCAAAATATTTTTTTAGTAAGACTCATTTTCAACCGATCGTCATAGTCACCCGATGTCGATCAACTTATTCAAATTAGTTTGAAAGCGTTTAATATTAATAACTACCGACCTTAAGAACGATTTACTTAAAAACAAAAACTTTTTTTTCACTAAGACCCATTTTCCGACCGATAGTTCCTATGACAGCTATAAGATATAGTCAACCGATCTTGACCAAAGTTTGCAAATCTGTTTGAAAGCATATAATATGATTAATGGCCGAGTTTAAGAACGATAAAATTGAAAACAAAAAAGTTTTTTCACTAAGAAACATTTTCCGACAGATAGTTCCAATGACAGCTATAAGATATAGTCAACCGATCTTGACCAAAATTTGCAAATCTGTTTGAAAGCATATAATATGAATAATGGCCGAATTAAAAGACGCTAACATTGAAAACAAAAAAGTTTTTCTCACTAAGACCCATTTTTTGACCGATGGTTCCTATGGCAGCTATAAGATATAGTCATCCGAACCGGTCCGTTCCGACATATTAACAGCGTGCAGTAAAAAGAAGACTCTGTGCAAAATTTCAGCTCTATAGCTTTTAAACTGAGAAACTACAGACGGACGGACAAAGCTCAATGAACTCAGCTCGTCGCCCTGATCAAGAATATATATAGTTTATGGGGTTGGAAATGAATATTTCTATGCGTTGCAAACTTCTGGGCAAAATTATAATACCCATTGCAAGGGTATACAAATTATTTAAAAAATTCAAAATTATTGTTTAACTAAATTCGCAAAATATTTATTTTTTTGGTATTGTATAGTGGACACTTACAAACAAGTCTGCAAACCGGTCCTTAAGCGAATCCCAAAGGACCGGTTGTGTTCGAATTTTGAGGATCCTTCCATATATTTAAACTATATTATATACAAAAATAGAGGAAAGCTAACTTCGGCTCGACCGAAGCTATAGCTATTTCTCTATTTTGATAGGTCTCTCCCATGTTAACGTGTAACGCCATGTAACGTCAAACTTCGGCTTGAAATGTGCTTGTAAATGTTCCCATAGCCTCAGACCTTTTCGTTCCTGGTCCTGCTACTCCAAATCCAGTCCTTGGGGCTTCAGGGAATGACGCCGAATTCTGTGTGGTTGCATTTTATATGTTTCTTCCAGCGAGATCCATTCTCTCTTACTACTTTTAGATAACTAAACTAAAATAAGTTTCAAGAATTGTGATTTGGCGATCTTTCTAATTGTAGATGTAAGTTCTCCGGCTCGAGGTCAGGATGATAGAAAAAACAATTTTTATTCGGTTGCTCTTCGGCAACCGTCTTCAGGGCAAAACTACAAAAAATATACACCAATATTTAACATACAATCATATAACAAAATTCACAAAAACAGTTTACGTACAATTTTTACTCGTCTGCACTGTGTGACGTGGAGTCTTAAACTAAATATTCAGTTCGCGAAGTTTTCTAGGATTTATGGACTACCCAAGATCCATAAAGAAGGAACCCCACTACGACCGATTTGATCCTCGATAGGTTTACCAGCTCACGAGCTCTGTAGATATTAAGCGAAGGTACTTAACAACATAACCACAGAATCAGCATTTAATGAAAAAAACGCGACAGAATTTAAAGAAAGAGTAAACAATACCCATATATGTTATGACGAAATTCTTGTGACCTTGTTCCCCAGTATACCCATAGATTTAGCAATGGACACCATTAGACAAAAGTGGTCAAAAATTAAAGAGCATACTCAAATTCCCAGACAACTTTTCATGGACATAGCAAAATTTTGCTTTATAAAGAGTAGATATTTTAAATTCGAAAACAAAATATACAGGCAGCTAAAAGGAATGCCCATGGGATCCCCAGCCTCACCCATTATAGCCGACATAATTATGGATTAACTTTTAGAGAGCACAGTCAGGAAATTAAAGCATCAACCCAGAGTACTCACAAAATACGTTGATGATTTGTTTGCTATGAATAACTATCACGGAAACATTAAATTCACGTTGGAACTTAATGAAGACGGGAAATTAGCTTATTTTGACACCACAATAAATAGACTCGGCAACATTTTAAATACAAAATGGTACATGAAACGAACAGCCTCAGGACGGATCATCAACTTTAATTCAAAACATCCAAGAAGCATGATAATGAATATGGCACTTGGGTACATTCAAAGAATGGCTAATATCAGCGACACAACATATCAGACAGCCATAGAAACTGAAATAAAAGTAATTTTATCAAATAAGGATTTCCCTATGTGGGTAGAAAAGACACAAAAACATTAGTAAAAGAATAATACAGGAATCTAAGAAATACCGATCACTCACATACGTACCCAAACTATCAGAACGATTCGCACGATCAAATTGCTACGACAAACAAAACACGTCAAAAAATGTCAAGAATGTCATTACAAGATACCATGCGAAAGATATAAAGACGATAGTTGTAACAAAATCTACATAGGAACGACAAAATCCAAATTGAAGACCCGCATAGCCCAACATAAATCTGACTTCAAGCTACGACATCAAACACACATACAAAAAACTGCGCTTGCGATCCACTGTGTAGAAAGCGGCCACTCACAAAATTTTGAGACAGCGACAATACTACAACAAGAGCTACACATTACAAATGTTGCACATCATAAACACACCAACAGACAAAAGACAACTACAAAACGGACCCTGAGAATTGCGCTCACTTATACAGACACCTACTCGCGAACTGAATAATTAGTTTAAGACTCCACGTCACACAAAATTGTACGTAGACTGTTTTTGTGAATTCTGTTAAATGATTGTATGTTAAATATTGGTTTTTATTTTTGTTAGTGTTGCCCTGAAGACGGTTGCCGAAGAGCAACCGAAATATATCGGAAAAAAGAAACATAAAAATAGTTTTTTATCATTTTGACCTCGAGCCGGAGGACTTCCACCAAAAATAGTTTCGTTAAAAATTAACAAAAAACGCCTGTTTGATTGCATTTGGGCAATTCGGCTGTGTTAACTGCGGGGAGAGAATTTCCCCCACTAACAACAGAAGAGCCGGTAGGGGGCATGCACACACACAAAGCTTCTGTGACTTGTAATGACTTGTGTCGAATTTTGCTACAAGCCTGCCTTTGGGATTCCCAAGCGGTCATAGCAATTTTGTCATGAGGTAGCCTCTGTCAGCCCATTGAAGATAGGCAAAGATCGCTGATAATTGACTTGTGCAAATTCATGAAATAGCTATACGATCAACCTGCCTCCTTTGTGGTGTTGTGCGTGTCATGTTTTAGAAATTGTTATGAACAAAATCATAACCTATTGACCTAGAGCCTGCTAAAAAGTTTTATGATTGTCAGACACATTGTATTATTTAATTTCGAAGTGGTACTCTTCCACCATTTCGTCTCTGGGTTGGAGGATTATAGGAATTTCCCTTTCCAGCTTCTCAGAGTCCTTAAGGCTTACTATGTAGTTTTTACCTACTCCTTCTGCTGTTAGTCTAAGCAGTGTTGCTTTTTTCTTCAGGCAGATGATTTGGTGGAGTGGTGTTAGCTCCATCAAAACCAGGTAAGCATGGCTCCGGTCATGCATATACTTGCCAGCCTCTGCAGTTTTGCAGCTGCGTCCTTACATTGAGGACCTGCTCCAAAAGTGAGCATCACTACCATGAGCTTTAGCCATGCTTGAATCATATATCGAATCCATTCAAATCGGTCAAGCGGTTCTTGGGAAATACCAGATTTTTGATTTTGCTTTCTGGCTTCATAGCTCCCCTCCAATATCAATTATGAGACTACGAATTCGGGCGAAGACAATTCCGATCAAAGTGCAAACTTTGGTCAAGATGACTTTTAAACTGATGGAGGGGTTAGCTTAGACGGAAATGGCGTGCTGATCAAAAATGTATAAACTTTATGGGACCTGAGATACTCTTGAACAAATCATTCAGATGTACAACCAAACGAGCAAGAGGAAGTTTTAATTCAATTGAAGTTCAAAGTATTAATAATTATTTTGATGTATATCATATATAAGGTTGTCAAAAAAGTCTTGCGGTATTTCCGCAAGCTTGTCTTTGCAAGCGCGTAGTTCTAGTTGTATTCGTCGCATCGGTTCACGCTAGAGCTTTTTGGAAAGCGCTTTTCACGCGCTAACACGTGTTTGATTTATTGTTGTTTGTTTTTAGTCGTTCGTGAGTTATAGCGTCGCAAACATGGAGCAAAATAAAGAGAAAATACTGCATATTTTACAGTACTACTACGATAAAGGCAAAAATGCATCTCATGCTGCCAATAAAATTTGTGCAGTTTATGGACCCGATACAGTTTCCATTTCCACCGCACAATGATGGTTTCAACGTTTTCGTTCTGGTGCAGAGGTGATCGAAGATGCGCCACGGTCCGGAAGGCCTGTCGTCGAAAATTGCGATAAAATCGCTGAATTGATCGAAAGAGACCGGCATAGTAGCAGCCGTAGCATCGACCAAGAGCTGGGCATGAGTCAACAAACCGTTATAAACCATTTGAAGAAGCTTGGATTCAAAAAGAAGCTCGATGTATGGGTGCCACACGACTTGACGCAAAGAAACATTTTTGCCCGTATGGATGCATGCGAATCGCTTCTGAATCGCAACAAAATCGACCCGTTTTTGAAGCGGATGGTGACTGGCGATGAAAAGTGGGTCACTTACGACAACGTGAAGCGCAAACGGTCGTGGTCGAAAAGCGGTGAAGCTGCCCAGACGGTGGCCAAGCCTGGATTGACGGCCAGGAAGGTTCTTCTGTGTGTTTGGTGGGATTGGCAGGGAATCATCCACTATGAGCTGCTCCCCTATGGCCAAACGCTCAATTCGGACCTGTACTGCCAACAAATGGACCGCTTGAATGCAGCACTCATGCAGAAGAGGCCATCTTTGATCAACAGAGGCCGAATTGTCTTCCATCAGGACAACGCCAGGCCACACACATCTTTGGTGACGCGCCAGAAGCTCCGGGAGCTCGGATGGGAGGTTCTTTTGCATCCACCGTATAGTCCGGATCTCGCACCAAGTGATTACCACCTATTTCTGTCCACAAGAGAGTCCTGTGAAAATTGGCTCTCCGAGTTTTTTGCCAATAGGAAAGCGAGCTTCTATAAGAGGGGCATTATGAAGTTGGCATCTCGTTGGGAACTCGTCATCGAACAAAACGGCGCATATTTGACTTAAATCGCATTATTATAACCAATTTTATGAACAATTGAAAATTCAATAAAAATACCGCAAGACTTTTTTGACAACCTTATATTATTTGGTTGCATCTTTGATAACTTTAAGAAATGCATTTTCTTATTCTTAATTCATTAACCTATAAGCACACAAAACAAACAAAACACATTAAGGCAGGTCAGAACACATAGCGACTCCGTTTCCTGCTCAGTTAGCTATACTACACACACGTCAGTCGATAAGTCGATTGTTTCGTAAGACAAACTTCTGCTGACCATGCAATTGCAATTGCAAGTTTCCCCTATTTCTACACACGCTCCGCTAGATCAACAGTTTCCTTTTTTTGCTTGACCCATTGTTAAGATATAAAAAGACGTAAGTTTACTTAATAAAATTAGTCTCAGTACAAGCAAGATCTGTTACTCATTACTCCCAGAAGAGAATCTGTTGCAGTGTCTTATGACTCTCAACAGTGCGCAACACAAGAGGATACCCTCTCCGCAGTCCAACTGGTTCAAGTTCTAGTTGCGACGACCTATTGCAAACAGTTTATGTACTGTATGCATCTCAGCTTCCTAAACTATACAAAAAGTCAATTGCAGGCAGTTCATGTACTGTCAACAGCGCATTACACACAAACATTTTGGTGACCCCGACGTGATACTTAAGAAGTTGTCAACCAAGTCTCAAGTAAACAATGCTCTTTACTCTGCAACAAAATCATTTCCAGATTTTCACAAGTTAAGATCGACCACATAACAAGAAGAACGTTGAAAGAACGTTTTTACTACCAACTATGACGATTATTGGGAGTCTGATTGTGTTTTTTTTTTTTAATATGTCGTTTATTTTGTTTTTTTTTTTTCAAACATTTCTCTCGATTTGAAAGTAATTTTCCAGTTTTTAGAACTTTTACCTTGCATGGCACACAAACGCTGCATGATTCACCACACCGACAAACACTATTTCTGCGTTGATTTTGTATACCAACACAATACATAAATGTAACTTCTTCTTTTCACATATACCAACCAATTTTCTTCTTCTGTTTTGGGGTGTTTTTACCGGGGGCTCCACACCAAATATTACCCCCCACACTCAAACAACATACAAAAAATTCCCTTAAACTGAATTACAAACGTAGGTAAAACTTTCTAAATAATAATTACAAAATATGTGTATGCCTTTCGCCTTGATACATGAAAATATAATGTGAAGCGTGCAAAAAGTTAAACTATCCGCAGCAGCACAAAAACTGATATTCCGTTGTATTTAATTAAAAAATTTTCATTAAAATTTGGCCAAAAGGAAAGGAAGGAGCTTCCTCTTCGCTGCGCGGGCAACTTTTTGCGTGCCTGCCATCAAAGACATTTTCTGCTGACGTTTTTTTTTTTTGTGTGCAAACAATTGGCATAATGGGCAAAAGCATTGCTGCTGGAAAATTGGGCCATAAGTAGCAATTTTCCACGAAATTATCTAAAGTATGAGTATGAAAATGTGCATGCTTGTAGCTTGGTCGCAAACATTTTCATTTCTGAGCTCATTAGTTGATTTTGTTCACAAATCCAATTAATTCTATACTAATCAACACATTATTATGTGGCCTATCGACCAAAATTCAAAACAATTCACAACAGACACACACAAATCATTTAATTAAATTGAAATTACTTTAAATCACATATTGCACAATTAAATTGCCGAAATGCACGGCCTGGTTAAATGGACAAATATGTTGAGCAGCGACAAAATTTATTCAATATGGTTTAATGAGCTTTTTGCATGCTAAAACAAATTTAATATGGATAAAGTCCTTTGGAGAAATTCAGTTTAAGCTTTACATTTGTTTTTTTTTGCATATTCTAAAAGGGTGTTTTTCTAAGACTTTTAACCAGATCTGATCAGACAGAATGTCTTAAAAAACATCCTTACACATCGCATGCTTAGTTAAAGCATCTGTTAAAGTTTTTACCCATATCATTTCAACTACTAATTGATTATGTATTAAATATTCTAAATTCTCTGACCTAATGGTTGTTGCTTGATATGCTGGCTAGGTAAGTGCCATGCCCAACGCTCGCTTTGTGTAAAACTTTGCCCAGAGATGAACCAACAATTAGGCACATACATTTCTCCCGTTAGCTTAATTTATTAATTCAAAAGTTATTTTTTTGCCGCGCGAGTTAACAGCATAGAGCGATTCCCGCATAAAAGTTCAACAATTTTGGCATAGAAAATTAGCTTTCAGTCAGCAGCGTTACACCTGACATGAAAGTTGTCTGTGCTGCGGTTTTTTTGGCAACCAAAAATTTATAATGCAATAGAAAATAAATTAAACCATTGAGACCAGCTCACAGCAGCAGCGGGCGGCGCCAACATCAACATGTGAAAGCGTACATGCAGCGAGGCAACGTAGCTGATTTATTTCTACAGTGTCTGCAAACAGTTTGCTGACATGGGTACTTGGCATACATGTACGATAGTTGTTGCAACAAAAGACAGAGACAATAAATTACCCAAAACTTCCCAATTAAAGAACATCTTTTCCTTTAGTTTGTGTCATTGTAAAAGGTTTAAAATCTTAAATTTAATTTTTTACCGTCAACTGTCTGCCTGTTGCTAACACCATAGAATCAAAATCAAAATAAACTGGCCCTGCGCTCAACGAATCAAACTTGCTTGCTCACACATGTTTGCTGCTGATTTTTATTCAATCATACCTCGTTGGCGATCTTATAATACTCCAATCAATTCGGCTGTTCGTTCGTTTAGCTCAACGACGATTGAATTAAATCAGCGAGAATCATCTCTTATGAATAAACTCATGCTAAAAACGATAGGGCTGGGACGGCGCTGCTATAAGAGAAAGAGAGCTGCCTATTTACTTGCAATCAGCCGACTTTCGCTCAACCGCATGTTGCGTTGTCGGTGTGGCCAAAGACCAGTGTTTGCCAACGCCTCTACACAAAAAAAAGACGGTTGACCCAGAAAAAAAGACAGAAAACGGACAGATTTCTTTTTAAATGCTAAAAAAACAGGACAAGCTATGTTTCCTTATTAATATAATAAAGATTTAATTAATATCAAAAAGTTAATAGTTGGCGACCTATTCTAAATTGCAGAAAATTGAGTTTAGCCGGCTCGAGGTCAAAAAGAAACACACAGATGTATATGCTGTTTTTTCGGTTATTTCGGTTGTTGACCGGCAACCATCTTCAGGTTCAGGTATACAATTTTTTACACTTCTGTGCGGTCTGAGAGAGTGGTATTATCTGCATCAATTTCGTGTGCATTCGTTCCAATTAACCAAAGACAACTATTAGAAACTTGATAATTTTGTCCACATGTTGGGCACCAAACAATGCTAGTGCCGCCTCCTGACGAGGAGTGATGTTGAAAGTGGCTGAAACGTAATTTTGTTTTCCTTGTGCGAATGACACTGCATTTTGCATGTGATTTTTTGTGTGGCCATGTTCACGGACCTGGTCAGGTTCTCTTAACCAAGATTCAAGAAATTTTTTATTGTAAACGTCTTTCGGCATATTGAATCTTTAAAGCGCTGTGAACCGATATTCGATTCTTCTGAATTTGATTACACACAAATAAAACAGGGCTGCATCGCTTTGAAAAATGCTCACCGAAGTCGGCAAATCAATATGAAAGCGATGCCACATACTTATAATTGATTAACTGTATAAACGCCTTAGAACAATTAAAAAAGGATAAAATTAAATAAAAAGGGCTTTTTTTCGGATAGGGGGCGTTTCAAAATTTTTCCGGAAATCGCAGTTTCAAAAAGGACAGATCTGTCCGCAAAAAGGACAAATTGGCAACACTTCTAAAGACCCTAGAACACAAAGATGCATAACGGCCACACAAATGATTGTCAGAAAAAATTTTTTGCGTGGATTTTCGATGTGGATTTTCGATTTTACATTACATGAGCGTGTGTATTTTTGTGCGGTCGACTTCGTTTCTCTTCAGTTCCGCTTTGATGCAGTCTGCTCAGTTCCACGTCTTCAGTGTGGGTGGTTTTCTGTGGGCACTGCTTTGTGGCGACGGTGAGCAGCATCACTAAGAGCAGTAACGCTTTGCGCTCTCAGTTTTGTAAGTGAGAGAACGAGTGTGTGCAAGTAAAAAGAATAGGATGCAACGAATGGTAACTAAAAAGCCGCTATTGAAATACTCTTGCAATCGTTATTCAAGAATTGTAATTTAATTGTTGTATTATATATGTAATTTTCCTGTATTATTATTACAAATATAATGATACAACGCGAGGTTTGCACTTATTCGTAAACTATTTTATGGGGTTATACATCTTTAAATTGCTTAAGGTCTTCTGAATTTATTGAAAAGGGTATACAAGCGCCGTCGTGAAAATTGTATAGCGATCAATTTTCTGATCGATACGTCGACGCTGCGTTGATGGTCGGTTACTAGAGGGGCCCTCTCATGACGCGACGCGACAAAAACATCTCCACCTTGTGGTATTTTGATATTCTGCGATACGCATCTTTGTGAGTTCAAGAGTCTTTGGTATGACGTTGATTTTATTTAATGCTGTGTTGCTGTGTTATGTCGATTAATTATATGTGAGCAGGAGTTTTGTGTATGAGGCAATCAAGAAGAAAGTGATTTTTGCAGTTCCTTGCTACACATACACAATGACAAACTGCTTGGAAGTTATAATATCAGTCATGTTCTCAATTCCATTTCCACAAAAATATTGTGATTTAAATCCGGTTTTAGTACTAGATTTTGACTCTTAATCACAAAACTTTTGTAGAAATGATATTGAGAACATGGCTGTATCGTTTTTTGTCGACTGTTATCCCACTGGACAGTAAGCTTTTTTATTTCCGAATATTTATAAAAATGGTTACTAATTGATTTCGATAGTTCTACACTCAGAGGAAAAATGGAGAATTTCAAGCTTGCATCAAGATTTTTCATTCTCAAAAGTATGGTAACAGTGAAAGTTCTTGATCCAACGGCGAATATTCTCAAAATAAAAGATTCCAAAAATTATTGGAAGGGAGGAGGGTGGCAGGGAGAGACGCGACCGACCGACGTGGTGTTGGTCCCTCCATCCCCACCCACCTCGAGACTGAAGAAACACATACAGACGACGTCGCCTTAGCCCACTCGACTATTATGCGTAAGCAAGACGTCGCGTCGAGACTATTGTTAAAAATGTACGCAGTTGTACTGCTGACATCACACAACGACAACCATAACGACAGAGTTCTGCTCTTATGAGAACACTAACCGATTGTGCTCTCCTCACAGTAGTTTCTGAACATGGTTGAAAATGGTGGAATTATATAACCGAGCGAGACAACGATCTCTTAGTTTGAAGGGCCAAAGGGCCAGTTGGCTGTGAATGCTTGAAGCGAAAGGTCGTTTACGGACAATTTTTCCTGTGCTTTTGTATGTATGCGTAACTGTCATATCTGTGTGGTTTTTTGGCTGGCTTAGGTGTTTGAAAGAGATGTCAAGTTATTGCGTTATTTGCCGTAAAACGTTTGCGCGAAGCAACGTTAAACTTATACGTGTGCCCAAAGACTTGGAAAGAAAATCAATTTGGGAGGAGTCTATAGGCATTAGTATTAAGGAAAATACCGATCGACTGGATAACGACTACAAGTAAAGACAAAGCAGCTAAACGCCTACAATTTATGCCAAATGTGGTACCAAAAAACACTTTAGTTGGTCTTTCTGAGAATCGTTATCACTTATAACTCCTCATACAAAAATAAACCAACTCAAAACAAAGTAAGCCATTTAGTATCCCTTTCTGTCGCCTCTTTCTATTTGACAGGCATACATCTGGCCCTCAGCAGATTCCAAAGATAATTTAACATAGAATCTCTTTTGAGTGATGTTAACTCCAGTGTGACAAGGAGATACTTTATTGAGACAAGAAAATCTGTTACAAAAAATTATTGTCGACATCTGAAAACACTGTGGTTAGAGGGAGACGGACATAGTCAAAAAATAACTCAGACAGTCAATAGACAACTCATGGAGCCAAAATGATAGCGAACAGCTGACAATATCTAAGTGAAAAGTTGTCGACGCACCAAATTGTGCTTCTATATTAAAGTTTCTTTGTCCTAGTTAATTCCATCATGGAGCAATGAGTATAGGAGATAAAATTTTCGCTGCCTCAGTCAGCTGTTCGCTCTCATTTATGCTCTCTGGATACATTTGGTCAGCTGTTCGCTCTCACTTACGCTCTCTGGATACATTTGGGAATATGTCCGTCTCGCTCTAACCACTGTGTTTTCCTACTGGCTCTGTAAAGAATCTTTTTGGGCACTATCGTTTAGCACCACCAAAATTGAGAGGCAGCGCAAATTGGTTCTTTAATACTCATTCTCCTTGATTCCATCCCGTTTCTAAACACACCCCTTTCCCATGAAAAACAAATCTGTGAGAGCGTGTTCAACGCTATTCTCTCAAAGTTTGCTTGCTCTCTCGCTTCGATACTTCTCCTCACTCCCCTAGCCTATAAAAACCAAAAATTCAAGAGCGATTTTTTCAAGAGCGTATTCAAATTGTTTTTTTTTCTAGTCTTTTCGTATTATATTCATCTCTTGTCCATTATCATTAAAAGTATTTTATCAACCATATTTTCCAAAGTCTACCAATTGTTTTTTCAATTTTATATATTTGGAAGACTGCTTGAATGGGCATGAAACTTTGTCAGCAGGCAGCTAATGCAAAAAGCTATCACAATCAAAGGTTATTCTGTTTTCACTTAAAGTTTTCATCCTTAGGCCGATTACACTTCAACCGCCCCAAGTAAATAAGAAATCAACAAATATTGTTGCAGCGTAATGATTTAGCTTACAGAAATACAGCCTTTATTTTAAGAAGATTTTTCACTTGGTTCCCAAACTGCTCGCACACACTGTACTGCCTGCAGTAAGTAGCTAGTTTACTTCGCAGAGCGACAAACCTCCAGCGAAAAAAATACATCCCCACAAAACCGAAAAGCTCAACTGGCTGGTCTCTCTCTACATCGTCGTCCGTATGCAGATTAGGCAAAAATAATTTATGAAGCTCAGCCAAGCGCAACTCAGACTCTTCAGCCCCCCCCCGTCCACGCCGCAGATCCTTAAGTGCAGTTCAGTATTGTGATATGGGCAAACACTTTCAGGCGGCATTTATCAAAGCTAGTTACCGGAAAATTGTAAGCCGCACACACTCACACACACAAAGATGATATCTAATTTTTGTCGACATATTTGGTCAAATTTTTATTGCACATTTTGCCTAGTTCATCACGGACAATATGCAAACCGCAATAAATATGCAGCGGTTTTAAGCACAGACACAGACGAAGCTGAACATCTGCCTGCTATCAGTGAGGGTTGACAATAAAAACAATTTGGGTCGCATGCTTGCGGCACATTGATTAACTCTTTGCGGCATTGGTATCCAGCTCTCCCATTATGATAATCATTTACCATAATTGTTAAAAATAAAACATATTTTCATTTCATTCTGGGTGGGGTGTTTGGCCTACATGAGTGTCGTTTTTATGAAGTGCCTTTAATTTTAAATCAGAATGTGCATAAAATTATGCATTTGTTGAAAATTTAATGAGGAGGAATTAAATTAATATATTTATGCTCTAAGCTTTAAATCGTCAGCCAAATTGGCCTACCGTTTAGTTAAGAGAATGTTAATTTTATTAAGCATTAAGTTCAAAGTTTTTAGAAGAATGGTCATGCTTTACATAGCGAAATTAATGGAGTGAAAAATTGTGAAACTAGTATTAATCAAATCTACATTTTAATCTGGTAAAACTCTTGCTATTAAAATGGTCAAATGAGAAAAAACAGAGGAGTATACAAGCATAAATTTTAATTTTGTTTTGCCACCAAAACATAAATGTAATTTTGCTTTTTGTAGCAAAGTGACGATAAACTGCAGTTCCATGAAGCACTGCCTGCGACTTACGCTCTGACATTCATTGTGGCATGACTTCGCCCATTAATTGACTCGTATTCACGTGAGTTTCCGAATACGATTGGCCTTCAGAAGCTATGGCGGGCGAAATCTGATTTCAAAGCTATAGGCATTCAATCACTTAAGAGTTTTAATTCAGTTTTTATTCAAAGTCTAAAAAGTGGCGAAACAATTCTATGTTGGTCCTTTATCTTTAATAAACGAAACTTTTTTGTATTATTCCCATATAGTGGCGACACCTTTTGACGAGACTTAGGTACTTCTCTCACTGATATTTTGTAAAAAATTTACCAAAAAATACGACTGCAAAGCAGTACAGTCTCTCTCTGAAAATCTTTAAGTCTGGTAATTCATATGGATTGCTGGATTAGCTACACTTTTAGATAGAATAGGGTTAGGTTAGCAACAAACTTACAAAAAATATCCACCAAAAATATATTCTAAAAATATGCGATATCGATATTCCGGCATCCCCAGTTATTACTCGCTGAATGGAATGCACATCGAATATTCATAACTGGTGAAGGCTATATGGCACTTGTCCAATATATGTCGGTCCAATGTTGTTCCTGAACAAAAATTGCTATCGCTATCATGCACTTACAAATATCTGGACAATCTAAATATACACTCTGCAAGGGTATTAAGTCTGGTGATGAAAAATTAAATGTCTTAACGAAATTGCATTCCATTTGATTCAGAAAAATAAAAGTTATTGTCAAATGGGGTTGTTGTTGTTACATACATTTGCACGAACTAAGGATACCCATTTTACTCTGCGAATAAAATAATAAAAACACTACAATACGAATTCAAAATTAAGGCTCTGTACTCAGATCTACTGGGATCTACTAGTGTTTGGAATTTGAACTATTCCATATTTTGACTGTTAAAAACGTAAAATGTCATTCGGAATGCGAATTATACTTTAGTACAAACTTTGACATTTACGAAATGGTTCGCTATTCGCTTGAAGAAAGTTGCAGCGAAATCATTAAAAACATATTTCCAAATTGGACTCAAACTGTGCGAAATTTGAAAAAACATTTAACAAAAAAAATCTATCTCAACAATTGGACATTTCGCTCACTTCTATATTGATGGCCGAATTTTGCATAAAGACCTTGCCATGAAGCCATACAAAGTTCAATTGGTGCAGCAGCTAAAGCCAATTGACCATCCGAATCGTCTACAGTTCGCAAATTGGGCGTAAGATCGTTTGGTCGAAGATGGTGAATTTGATCGAAACAATCATCTTTTCGGACTGAAGCACAGTTTTGCACCTCGGTGGTTAAGATTAATAAACAAAATTATCGCATCTGGGGCACAGAAAATCCGCATATCGTCGTCGAGAAGCCAATGCACCCACCACGGGTCACTGATTGGTGCTGATTTTGGTCTCAACGCATCATTGGTCCATTTTTCTTTAGAACATGAAGAAGGAGCCACCGTAGAACCGTGACATGGTGAGCGCTACCGCGACAGATAGTTAGACGTGAATGGTTAACTTAGGACGGCAAATTGAAGCAGAAGACTTGGATAATATTTTGTTTCAACAAGACGATGCCACACAGCGCACACCACAATCGATCTTCTGCGTCCTATCTTCGAAAATGCGAATAATCAGCAAATATCGGACGATGTGAATTGGCCGCCAAAAAGCTGTGATCTGACACCGTTAGACTATTATCTTTGGGGAGCGGTCAAGGACAAATGTTATGCAGAACAATCCTGAAACAATTGATGAGTTGAAGAACGAGATTCGAGTTGCTGTTGCTGACATACGTGCCGAAACAATTGTAAATGTTCTCATAAATTGGGTGGATCGAATGGGCTACTGCCAAGTCAGCCGTGGTGGTCATTTGACGCGAAATTGTTTTTCATAAATAAATGATATGAACCAACCTTTCCAATAAATGTTCAACCTTTGAAAAACAACGAGCCGTTTTTTTTTTTAAATTCCAATTTTTAAATGGACCACCCTGTTCAAAAAATTAGGGATGTGCAAAATGTTCAATAACAGCTATTTGGTAACCGTTATTGTCAAATTACGGGCGTATTTTTAGTAACTGTTAGTTATAGCCGTTATTGGGTGAAAATAGAACATTGTGAGTGAGATTTGTGAGTAAAGCTAACTATGTTTTAAGAATAAATTTAGAATACGAGAACGTACAGGTTTATTATCATTAAATAATGACAAAAAACCAATAACTTGCTTTGGAGCGTTAAATGAATTGGGAACATTTTGGATGTATTACGCATTCCATAAAACTAATTGTTTCTAATGAACTAAAGTGCCATTTTCGCCCTAACATTTAGAAAATTGCCCTACAAAAAGGGCCTAAGGCGACTCGCCTTATTCTTAAGAAAATGTTCTAATAAATAGAAATTGTTTTCTAAATTTTAGGGCAATTTTTTTTACAAAGGGGGGAAGGGGGGCGAGAAAAAAGATCACCGGGCCCGACCACCGAACGTGGTTGTTGTTGTTGATCCCCCCACCATTCCATCATAAAATCATCCTCCCCTGACCACCTTTTTTTTCAGCACTAAAATTTTTTTTTTTTTACTTACTTACACTGGGACTTGAACTCTGAACACACGGACGGACGCCTTAGCCCACTCGACTATTAGCCTCAAGCAACACGTAGCGTCAAAACCATAGTTAAGAAAGTACTGCAGTTGGGCGAGGCCTGGGATCAAGTCAGCAGCTATTTTTCTGTTTTTTTTATACTTTTAGAAAAACTTTCTTAAAATTAGGGTTTATTTTCTGAATTTTATTATATATATATTTTCTAAAATCAAATGCGAAATTACCCTAAAAATTAGAAAAGGCAATTTAAAGCAAATATACATCCCTCTAAATTTAGACAAAAAAATATATTTTTCTAAAATTTTAGAAAGTTTTTTCTAAACAAATTCATTTTTAGGGCAACTTTTCTAAAATGCAGAAAATTTTTTTTTAAGAATACAAATTTTTTCTAAATTTAAAGGCGATTTCGATTCTAGGGCGATTTTTTTAAATATAGAAAAATAATTTTCTAAGTGCAGGTAATAATTTAATATTTAAGTTTACTAATAACTCTGCATTATTTAATATTTGTATTGCTCTTCTCTCACGATTTGATAGATTCAATATATTATTGGCAAAGTTAAAAGAATAGTTGCCTTTTGCAAGCATAGTTCAAAAGCAACAACTCGGCTTGAAGACTTTCAACTTAGAAAATGAAATAACCAACCTTTAAAATTAGTTCAAGACAGCCCAACTCGCTAAAATAGTACGTGCGTCCATCTCGCTTTCAAGACAAATCTGATTCTCTTGAGTCCATCCGATTGAAAGATAGCAAAACAACTTTGCCAAATATTGAAACCATGGGAAACTGCGACAATAACATTTTGTGCAGAGCACTATCTGACTGCATCGATGGCTATTGTTATAGTGAATGTATTTAAGGGTATACCTGCATATTTTCATACCAATTGAGGAAAATTTAAATCATGGCCTTGAAAAAATTAAAAAAAAAACTAAACACTTTGGGCCAGTACGTATTGCAACTCGAGATTTAAACACATATCTTTCACGCAAGACGTTTATTTTATTCAAATGAAGAATAAAATTATTGTTTTTGTGGCGGAAAACATAACAACGAAAGAAAATTATGTCACAAACTCCGCCAGATACTCCGAACTAGAAACTAAACGCTTTTGCATGTTTGATGCATTTAATCAAAAGGCAGCAAAGATTTTGCCCCAGCGGAGAAGGAGAATTTGTTGCAGAAGATGAGAATCCTTTATCTTGGTGGAGAAAAAATAAGGTTGTTTTTCAAATTTGTCGGAATTTGCGCCAAAATATTATGAGCACTATGTGCACATCTGTTCCCTCCAAGCGCTTATTCTCAAGGCGGGAGTAATTTTATCAGAGACTTAATCCAGAAAAGGCATAAATGTTATTATTTTTAAATAGTAATTCTAATTCAGTGGTGTCCAAAATCCAACAATCAAACATTGCGCTTGTGTGCCTAACAGCGAAACACGAAGTAGACGTCACAACAAACAAATGTCACGAAAAAATGCCTCTTGAAGTAAAACAAAAAGCCGAACATGCGCATCGTAAGAGAGCATATTCATAGAACACACGTATTCTCTTTCTCTATACTTCTGTCGGCTGCGACGCCGGCAGAACTATAAGTTGCTATTCCATGGGATAGGCTTTTGGCAATTTGGACACCCTCCAAATACTTGCCTTGTAGTATAAACTTAAACCTGTTATTGTACTTATTTGAAAATTGTACAAAACATGGCAGCCATTGATTGAATGACAGTTAGTTATAATTGAAAATACTAATATTTTATACAGTTATAACAATAACTTAAAAATAACTATTTCGCCCATCCCTACAAAAAATTCATTTCGTCATAGTATTTCATATAATTAGAAACACCTTGGCTTTGCTTTAATGCTCATGTGCTGTTTGAAAGTGTTTCTATTTATGTGAAATACTGGCAAAGGCAACATTTTTTTAACTCGGCTATTTATTATCCGATCTTGATTCTGGGCTTATAGATATTGCGAATATAAATGTACTACGTTCTCAATTTGAGCTCGATATCTAAAAAATTGTGGGAGCTATCCCGACTAATAAATTTTATTTCAGAAAAATCTTTGAATATAACACGATTTGGCACTGCTCCTCTTCATAATCAATTGAACAACAATAATAACTTTTTTCTACTAATCATAATTAGGTCTGATTTCTCTTCTTCTATATAGTTGCCCTGTGGCAGAGGAATTTACAATTTATTCTGTTTAATGCTACTTTATGTGACAGAAGTTGTGGAATCAGCCCTTACTCTGTTAATTAAGTCCTCAAATTTTCTATTGACTTCTATATAATTCGCATCCCTGCACAAAAACCTGATACTTTGAATCAGATGCAGCCTCTCTCTCTCATTAGCAAGTTGAATAATTTGGCCGCAAAATGCGCAATACAAGGCAAACATTTGGTCCATGCACATCGTTAAATTCTCACGCCTGACAGGCGAGAACCCAGCAGACAAACCCAAACCACGAACTCAACCGAAATGTATGTCATTTCATTTAATTTAACTTTAAAAGCAAAAAGGGGAAAGAATATCAAAAATGACGTTTAAATGGGGCGCAACTGTAAATGCCTTGCAGGCGGCATAATGCATCCTCTCCATCCTGTTTGCCTGCATCCTGGCATTAATAAATAGTTGCAATCAACATTAAAAGGCCCAGCTAAATGCGCCAAAAACATTTGGCTTGGCATGACGAATATGTGTGGCGGCTAAATAAGAGCTGCGGCAGAATCTGGGAAATTTATTAACGCGCTTTAGCGCGCCCCAAAAAGGGAAAGAAATTGTTTGTTGGCCCTGCCTCAGCATATATAACATAATTAATAGGCCAAATGCGGAGCCATAAATTATTTGTTGCGTTGCCCCCGAAAAGGAAATTGATGAAACACCCGGTCAGGCTGCAGTTACTTAGCTAATTAGGAATTGCCCTGGCCAAGTCAATGCGTTAGATAGAAATGAGTTACCTCAGCATTAGACATAATTTGTATATTCTCCGAGAAAGCTAATCAATGAAATGGTCTTCAGGTAGAAGTGGGCCCAGGGCCAATTGAGAATTGAGAAGCTGCTAATGAGCACTCGAGCAAGGGCCGCAGGCAACAATGCAATTAAAAATGAAATTGCCCAGGATTTGCATTCATCATAAAATCTGAGGAACAAGGATTGAATGAAACTGAAGTTTATGGCTTCGATAAAGAGAAGTGAAATGGTTTGAAATTGAAATGAATACGAAATGATGATGTCAGTTGAGATGATGAGGATTGGATGAGAGCGCCAGCGCTTATTAAGGGTGTTTTATGGAAGCATAACTTGGGGCGTGCATCAGCGCTGAGCGGGGCCTAAAGATAAATTAAAAAGAATTAGTTTACTTAAACTGGGATAAAAGACAAAATTTAGTGGGGCATTTTCAATTCGTAGCAGTTAAAGTCTCTAAAAACTGCCATTCGCCAGCTACCATAATCTCTGCGACATATTTCATCCATTTAAAATCTACTCGAAATGCAGGCATGACTTTGAACTAATTACTGTTGCCAAAAAGTGCCAGCGCATGGCAGTAGCCAAAATTCCCAGTTAGTGCTTAAAATCGTAAGCTCTTTCCAAACCAAACAGCTAACCCCGTCCCGGTTCCCTCATGTATAGTATATGGCTACCAACCATATTGACAGCAGCAGCAGCAGCAACAACAAAAATGATTGCGATTGCGGTGACAACAATAAAAGCCAATGGAGGCGTCATCGTCATTGTCGCTGTTGGGTAGCGAACTAACAAATGTCATACATGAGTGGGGGGATGGTGGGATGGAGCAGAGTCCGGCCCAGCCTGCACATAAAAGCGCAGCAGTTGCAACCAACAACAAAAATAAGAGGAACAAAAACTATGCAAGCGTATTTGTCGGTTTCAAGTGCCACTTGGGAAATCATCTTTGTGTGCCTCCGACTCGGCAGCGGCATCGACATCGGCTCTGCCTCCAACTCTGGCTCTGGCTCTGGCTCTGTGCAGCTGTAAATGAAAACGACCAGCACATTGACGTTGACTTTTGGGGCCAAGACAATGCTGTTCGACAATAAGGTTCAAAGGGTGCGCGGGTGTAGAGATTTTGTGTGCCGCTAGAGCTGAGCCTTGTTCGTTGGAAAGTTGAAAAGAAAAAAGGATTTTTGATAGAATCAAATGTGTAGGAAAATTTAAGAAATGGCAATACAACAATACAAAATTTATAAAAAAAAAAAATAAGAGAATAAGCCCCAATATGCCATCAATTTAGCTAATTCAGCTTGTATGCAGCTCAGATGTGTCGTTTTCTTTGACAAGTAAGAATAGTAAAAACTGAATTTATACAACGAAAACCCCGGTTTTTATACAATTCTGCAATCAGACTTATTGGAAATATCCCTCACTAATACAGTAAGACTAGTTGGGGACACACACACACACATACACAAAGACTACTGGCAACTTAGCGTTGTCTCGCAGTGCCGGTTTTTCTGTAAATCCGCTATGAAGGCAGCTGCTGACTTGCAGTATACAGGCAAAGACTGGGATGAGGAGACTGGAAGGTTCCATTTTTCCTTCTAACAGCCTCCTTTGTGGTTAGTTGTGTTCCTGTTTTATAGTTATGTGCAAACATAACATGACATCGAGCCTGCTAAAACTTGCTAGTTTGATTATCATTAAGGTCGTTAAAACAGTTAAGCTGCCTTTACACTTATCATATTTCTCTAAAGAGTCGGTTGTCGAAATTCTCTAAAGAGAAACTCATTAGAGAAGCTATGATTAGCTATTACACTTTTAATAACAGAGAATCTTGAACTAGATGTTCAGAGCTAGTTCAACGAATTCAGTACTGGTTCAACAATTGTTGACACCAAACTCAAGAGAAAAAATGTAAGACTTGTTTGTGTGAAAATGGATAACAATCAAATAAACGCATTAACATCAATGGTTGCGGTTTTGGCTGAAGACGAAATGGATGATCCAGGACTGATATGGCGCAGCTTGTCTTACGTGAGCTCCAGTACGAGGACGACGAAATCTTCAGAAATTTTAATAGCATGAAAAAATCAACTTTTCACAAGTTGCTTGAAAGTGTCATTCCAGCCTTAGACCTTAAATTCAAAATGAGGATACATTCTTAGAGAAGCCATTCCCACACAAACACGGTAAACAAACAACTACATTTTCCATACATAGCTGAAGATTTTCTCTTTCAGCCTTCTTGTGATACTGCGATTTCTGCGATCTGTTGCATACAGAATTTTCCAACCGACAATTTCCAAAATTGTGCCATAAGTCCGACTAAAAATCCATTTATATAAGGGTAGTTCATCATTTTATAGCATATAAGGTCAATCGCTTCCAAAATTTAGTTTCATTTTCTGGATGCCTCGCAGGAATGGCGAACTATTGCGCAAAACTTCGACAAAATGTGGAGCTTTCCTTTTTGCCTCGGTGCGCTAGGATTGTGCTATAAAGATTTTCCAAAATTCCACTTGACATTTTTTCCTTAGATTGCAAATATATTGCATTTCGAGCTAGAAGGAATGTCGGATAATTTTACTACAATTATAAAGGATTCCACAGCATTGTGGTTTTTGCTCTGGTAGATGCAGTGGAGAAGCTACCACAGTAAGCCGGAGGAGCCACTACTATAATGGGCTGTAGAGACTGCAAGGGCTTAGGGCTGTTTGGCCGTTCCGTGGGCTGTGGAGGCTGCGGAGGTTTAGATTTGGCTAGTGTGCATACATTGGGCAAATGGCATACCAGCCATATCAACGGTAGAAGCATATAGAGACGGATTCTTCGCCATAAGCGATGCTGCTGCCGGTATCGAAATGCTTTTTTATTGGCCAGATTCCATAAAATTGGTTGAGACTCATCCAAATAATTGTAGTTTTGTAGCATTTGGTCTTCTTTGCTTTAATTTTTTAAATTTTGTGCACAATTCTCAAACAAGTTTCATAATGTCCAGACCCCCTTTGACAATTTATCAGCTTTATGCACAAAAACGAGTTGTCAGGTCCATGCTCTTTGTCAGAGCGAATTCTTGGTTTCTCAGTACTCGCTCTGACAATGAGGTCTGCTAATTTTCAACACCAGATGTTCAGATCTATGTAATTCGATGGGCTCTGACAAAATTGTCAGCGTCTGAGTAACTATACCATCAGCATGTATCAAAAATCGATTTGAAATTTTGACCATTTATTCATCAATTCAATTTGTAGCTTTATTTGCCTTAAAATTATAAAAAACTGGACTTAAAGCTAGCGCATTTGACTATGTCATACAGAGTTTAGATATAAATATCTTTACAGCTGAAATATGAACGTGATTTTATTTTATTTTCATTTTTTAATTAATGAGGAAATTAATTTTTAAGGAAATGTGGCAAGAAAACCATAGGTGGGTGGTGTATATAAAACTTAAAACTATGAGTGGAAGATTGGCACTTATAAGGACTAACTTCGGAATTAGTTATTAGGAGTACCTATCAGCATGTATGTTTTCCAATATACATGTATCTTATCAATGAAGTTTGTTTTAGCTAGAGAGATTTGGACATCAATCGTTTTGACATTAGCTGTTTCATTCAGGCATGTAGTTTAGTGATCAAAAGAGTAAATCTAAAATCATTTTGATGATTTTGTTTTGTGCTTTTTGAAGTTTATGTTTATGGATTTGTCCCACAAGATCTCCAAACTTCTGATCCGTACAACATTATGGGTACAAAAATTGTTTTCAAAATGATTAATTTGTTAAGTAGTGATGGCTTCGATTTCCGATTTATAAATTTATATAATGCACATATGATCTTATTGACCTTATCAAGGGTTTTACTTATATGCTCGTTAAAGAGAAGCTTTTAATCAAGGTGCAGACCAAGGTATCGGATAGAATTGTCCCATTTAACATTACCACCATTTAGTTGAAGGTCAGTATTTGGCATAAAGCACGCTTTTCGTTTTTTTCGCAAAGTATATTGCCTTCGTTTTACAAGCATTTAGTTTTATCTTCCATTGGGTAAAGTAACTGTACAAGGAGATAAGTGCGCACTGAAGTTCGTTAATAAGGTCAATGCAGGAAACACCTGTGCTGTATAATGCTGTATCATCAGCGAATATTAACGTTTTGCAGTTTTCGAAAAGGGGAATGTCGTGGGTCTAAATATTGTATTGGACTGGCCCTAAAACTGAACTATGGGGAAAACCAGCACAAACTAGTTTCTTTATTGACTGTACACCAGCCATAGATACATGGGAGTATCTGTTCGTTAAGAAACTTTGGAGTATTTTAACTAGATATGGTGGTAAAACATTATTGTTCTCAAAATGGAGATTAAGCCTGGTTTTAATTATGCGCTATTATACAGGAAGTTCAGTTGTATCAATTTCCTGCGCTTTCAAATCATCCATGGAACGTTGCACAAGTGATGAGGTGTTAGCATCAGAGTATGTCTCTGTAAGTTTGTGTTTGAATTCAAAGACATCAGCTTACATGTTGGCTTTTTCCTCACCAGTTGAGATTTTTGACCATATATAATAACTTTCTTAGTAGATCTCTCAAATTATTCAGACCTGTCTTCGTTTTCGAATTCATTCAGTCGGAATTGGTGAAAGACCCAAATTGAAAGACACGACTAAGACATGCGGCTAAAACATTTGACCAACAAGCCAAACGAATAGAGAAAACGGAAATTTGAAGTTAAAGCCCGAATAACACAATCGGTGTTTGGAATTGGAGCATTTGGAACATTTATCAGTTCCGATTCCGCATGAACTTGAAAACGGGAACAGGATTATTTGTGCAAATGATTTGAAAAGTCGTTAAGTACACGGACGCAAACCGATTCTGAGCCAAACCGAACCAAACCGTACCGAACCACTAATTTGTGCTCGTAAGCCGAACCGACAACCAAACCAGTGTTCGTACGAAAATACAAAATTAAACCAAAATGCGCAAAAGAAAACGGTTCGGTTCGGTTCATTTTATTGACTAGTTTGATGAAGATTGTTTAGTTTATTTGCTCTTCCTAATGCTACAAGAATCTCTTTTAATTTAGTGCATTAGTCACATGAGTTCAAGAGGGATGTTTAAGTGTATATAAATTTATAAGCTAAGATTAATAGAGCTAAAGCTTAGGTTGCACAGGCAAATAATTTGACCCAATTTTGATAAAAATGCGGCTAAATAGGCCAAATTACAACATTTTTCGGTTATATTTGATCAAATTATTTGCATATGGAACCATATTTTTAGTTTTAAGTCCTAAAAAAAATCTGCAAACATGAATATTTTGCCAAATTTTCATCTTAGTTTGGGCAAATTATTTGCCTGTGGGATTTAAGCTTAACTCTAATAATTATATCTAATAAGGAAGTCAAACTGAACAAAAATATTTGTATGAATCCGTGCAACACCAACCTTATGAGCCTTCGACCTGTGCTAGCGTCAACCCCTTTAATAAGTCTTTATAACTGAAACAAGACATTTTGCTTTTGGGACTCTGCCGAATATCCGGCCCGAAGGACCACTTAGGATTCAAATCAAATGACGTAAAGATTAGGATATTGTACTTGTGACTTTAATGTTTCTCCTGCGGTAATTACAAGTTCGCTCTTTAACATTTGTAGAGAGACTGGTAGGAATACTTCACGATCAGAAGATAGCTAACTTTTGCTTTTTGTTCTCTGCAATACTCTGCTGAAATTCAATTCATAGGGACCGTTTTTGAGGTCCTATTGCAGAGCCGAAGCTCGCATATTTTCAAAGATATAATTAGGGGTGTCCTGCATATCTCTAGAGATTTTCGTATTAACAATTGCACTTCGAACTAAACTTGGACTAGTTTATTTGTGAAGTGACAAAAATAAGACCGGCTACTTGATCAAATGGAAGGAAAACCTTACGCATTAAAAATACTTGACTTTGAGCAGGCGTTTTCAAAATGCATGTTTGTGCCCCTTCCCATATAAAGTCAAACATCTTTATTTTTAAATGCTAGGGTTTATACAAAAACCTCTACAGATTTCTGAGACACACCCGAATATAACAACTTCGACTATCAATAGGGGTGTTCTTGCAAGTGATTTTGATTCTGATACTGATTTTAATTTAGGTGTAACCAGATAACCTGCAAAAACACTGTCAAACATAACAAAAATCAGAAACAAAATCAAAGTCAACCTCGAGAAGGATTTTTCTGTCTAACTGTTTGCATACAAAACAATTATACTTCATTTACATTTTGTGATTTCTATAAAGATAACCATTTACGTCACTAATATACCTTAAATACTTCAAATGTATATGTTTAACATATTTCAGTGTTTAAGCGAATGTTATGTAGTGGTTGCAGTCAAATTTACGGAAGAAATCATAGAGAGAGGCATCAGCGGAACACGCCCATTTTGGAACACATACAGCATAGAAGAAATATTACTTTTTACATATAGTTTAATTTGCATGCAGGGTTAAAAATATGACGCGGATGAGTAGTTACTGGGATTGGAGAAAAGTTTGTTACGAAAATACTGGCAAGACAAAACTAAAGCCAATGGAAATAATGAACTAAAAACATATAATAATGATGCAGCTCGAATATAAAAACATGCAATAGTGCTTAATGCATTTATTAAAATTGGTTCAATAAAATAAAAAGAAATAAATAAAAAATAGCATAGTAAGCCGATTGGGAATTAGGACAAGTTCTGTTCAGTGTTTTATAGAGGTTTTAATCAGCCGATTCGGTCACTAACACAGTTTTTGAGGCAAATTAAACCGCGGTTTTCGTGTGGTTCACTGTGTTTCTCTTAATTTTCGCGCTTTATAGATAGACATTTTTCACTTTAAACTTTCATTTTCGAAATTATATTGTAAAAATATTTAAATATCGTAAGCACCTTGAGAGCGGCGCGGTTTTTATGGGACTTTCAGCCACCAGGACATTCACGAAAGGCAATTCCAAATCCGAGAATTATCCGTTCCAACATCTTTAAAAACGTTATTCAGAATCCAATCTGCAACAGCATGAGAGAAGATTTATTTTGAAGAAACATCAGTTGCAGGAGATATACAAAATCTAATTTGTGGAAGCACGCATTGCAACCAGATTGAAGATAGATTGCTGTCCCTTAAGAGGAAGTTGGAAAAACTCTTCATCGCTGCAACGATGCAAGGGCTTTCGCATAGCTGAGGTTTCATAATAAAACGAACGAAACAGCATTTTCCGGTGTTTATTGAAATAAATGTTCAAACATTTTTAGGTCGTTCCTGCAAAGTGATTTGATTTTGATTTTGTGTAACAGTTTTCTCGTCATTTTCAGCAGGTTATCTGGTCACACCGAAATTAAAATCAGAATCATAATCAAATTCACTTGCAGGAACACCCCTAATATTTTCTAGAAATTTAGTTTCAAGTCAAAAAAAAGTTTAGGGAATTCGGGAAAAGGAACAGGCGTCATAATAAATTAAGACTAAACCACTGAACCGAACAGAAAACACGGTTTGTTCAGCTATAAGAACCATGTAATGAACCGAAACGGGAGTTTTAAAAAGTGTTTGCATCCCTGCTTAAAAATGTCTATTTCACTTGAAGGAACATACCAGAGATTAAGGACCTATGTATACTTATGTAGCAACAGAGACGTCACAGAAGGATGCTTTTTGTGTCTGTTTGTAACACAACATGGTCCAGCTAACTCTGTAGATCACTTGACCCATCACTTCTGTAAAAATAAACCAATATTTAAGCATACATTTTTTAGCTATCTTTTATAGCAATTTCATTTAACACATTTGCCATTTTTAGCTTTATTTAACAGTCAATTTAGCTACTTATGGCCACAGATTTATTAGCTTACCATAAAATCCAAATACAAAATGATTTCACCCCAAATGTAACTCGTGTCACTTGGCCATCTCTAAAACCCACTACAATTCGTTTCCCAATTTTGAAAATTTTTCGGCCGCATTTGGTAGTCAAATTTTGACCATCAAGAACTTGGGTGGATAAAATTAAGGTCAGGGGCTCTGATTAAGTGGAAGGGTACATCAGTACCATCAATGGTACGCAGAGCTAATCGGATTTTGCAGTTCGTAGTCAGTCAACGTGAAGCAATTGATGAAGGCAATTCAAGAGTGGTGTGTGTGTGTGTGCGCGCAAGGGAGAGAGATCGATGTTATGAAAAGGGAAACGGAAATGCGGCAAAAAATTTACCTTAGCCCATATCAAGCAACAACAACTGCAATAGGCTCGAAGAGTTTCCAGCATTTTTCCTCACATTTAAGCTAACATTTACCCCCCTGATACCCCCCCTGTTCCCACAGTTGCTCTGGCCATTGCAGCGTTTCAAGGATTCACGTGGGCAACATTTGCTGCATGGCGAGGCGCTCAAGTATGGCGTCGATTTTGAGCCCCAGCATTTCGAACAGGATGAACCAGTGCGTGTGATGACCAAAGAGCTGCATAGCGAATCGGAGCCTGTCAGGGAAACGGCGGATGTGCCACCTCATATGCCACATGCTCGATGGGAAACGGCAACCACTACGACGATGGCTACACCTACTCTTGGCTTGGAAAGTGAAGGCTTTGTCTACCAATGGCAACTGGGGGAATGGTCCAAGTGCTCACAGGAATGCGGAGCAGCTGGTAGCGGTTTGCAGGTGAGCGCAGTAAAAGTTGAAAACATTCAAAGAAATGGTAGAGAGGAAATCTGGAAATACCTGAAAGAGAAAGAGTTTTTTGTTTTATCTTAATTTTTTTTAAATGATTAAAAAATTACCAAAAATTCTGGAAATTTCCAATGTTATTTGTACATCACGAAAAAGTGTTTCGTTTACGGTACAGAAGCAGTTTGCACTGCCTCTACCTCTTCATCTGCCTCTTCAAACTAAGAAACATTCCCAATGAAATGTCCCCAAGCAGCAGGCGTTCCCAATTTTGTGCAATAATTAGCCAAATGCCCTGGCATCTGCCCAAAACCCGCTCCAGCAGCCGCCTCATAAAATCAAGTACAAGATTAAATATTTCAAGAGCCCAAATGTCCCAGCTCTTCCTTTTTGGCTCCTTATTTTATGTGCAAAAACTTATTTCCTTTCCCCCAGCGTCGCACACTGAGCTGCCAGGCAAAATCCGTCTCCGACTCCAACGACGAAAAAACGGTGGACAATTCAAAGTGCACAGCCCACGGCTTGGACAAGCCCGACACGTTCCAGAGCTGCGGCAACGAGCCCTGTCCGCACTGGACCAAGGGCGATTGGTCGCTGTGCCAGCAATCCCGCTGCCATGGTCGGAATACGGCTGTGCAGCGTCGCGAAGTGAGCTGTCGCTATGAGAACGGCAGTTTGGGCAGTGCATGCGACGAGTACGAGAAACCCGGCGGACGCCAGGAATGCTACAATGAGCGCTGCAAGGGCGTCTGGCGTGTAGAACCTTGGTCCGAGGTGAGTTGTGTCCGGAATCCTGGTGCGCTTATTAAATCTATTATAAATTTATATATGCCCCCACCTCTGTGGCTCACTCTCTCTCTTTCTATCGTTGCAGTGCAATGCTCCGTGTGGACGACAGGGCATCAAGTACCGCATACTGCAGTGTGTTTGGTATGGAAGCCGGCGGGCAGCGGGGAATGTGTGCAAACATCAGCCACGACCGGCGGTCATGAAGGTTTGCAAGAGTCCAGGCTGCCAGGCAAAGTGTGAGTGTTTATTAAGAGAGAAATGTCAAGAGAAAAATTCACAAATAGTTTACCAAGCTGGGACTCCAGCTAAATTCTTTAAATTTTGGGCAAATTCTAAAAAACAACGTCTTCTCATTCGAAATTTTGGTAAAAAGAAATCATCAAATTATTTCTTACTATTAACAAAGAAGAGTGAGCAGAGAAAAGATGGTAATACATATTATAATTAATACAGAAATTTCGGAAAGATTCAGAGTAAGCATAATTTGTTAGGCAAGGCTGCAGATAGATCGGAGAGAAATTTCTGGTAAGACGCAAAGGAACAGCAAGATTTATTCAATATCACCCGATAAGAGTTTAGTTTTGTTTATTTGAGATGGGAGATCCATTAAGAGTAGTCGATGCTCGTAAGGTGGAATATGGTTGGTGGGATCCCAGTTGACGCCACGGAGGACCAAAATTAAAAACTGTTTTTGAACCGATTCAAGTTGACCAAACACACGACCCATATTCAAGTATTGGTCTTACTAGTGAGACGTATAAATGTTTAGTGAGATACAGATCGTTAAATTCCTTGGATCATCTTGTCATAAGCCCAAGAACACCCATAGCTTTATTAGAGATGACAGAAATAAGATTATTAATACTTAACTTGAGGACAAAGCGTAAGCCCAAATCATCAACCTCGTAAATGCGTTCTAGAGGTTTGTCATCAATCGTATAGTCAAATAAATACGTTTGTGTGCGATGAAAAGTCATAAATTACACTTTTCAAAGTTTAGTGGGAGGCAATTAACCGAACACCATGTATGCAGAGAATTTAAGTCCAATTGAAGAAGGAGATGAGACATCGGGTCCTTATGGAACATGCAGAGTTTTAGGCAGTGTTTGGAAGTACCTATAGGTACAAATTCCTAGGTGCATACCTAGATACATATTTTGTGTACCTTTAAATTTTCCTTGGTAATTTCAAATTCGAGTACCTTTTACCTTACCTAGGTCTTAATTTTCATTAACCTTGTCAATAGGTTAGGTACTAGGTACTTTTCGGACGTGATATTTTTCGCTCCGATTACGTTATTTCCAAGATGTTGCCGCTCTGCCATGCGGAAAAGAAAAGTTTGAGGAACCTGTTTGTGGCTTTCGCTGGACGTCCGGTAAACATACCCTGTGCAAAAACTATACTATCCATGCTAGATAAAAGGAAGGCGGACTATTAGCCGTGTTCCCATTTTCACTAAATTTGAATACCAATTTTGTACTGAAAACCGGTTTTAAGTCGAGAATGTTTACGAAAGTGAAAATAGGAACGCGGCTGTATAAGAAAAATATCGCTGGTATTTTTCAAATTACTCATTTTATTCGTACGACTGCCGATATCTGGAGTTGCTATAACAAAAGCCACTGTGGTATAACTGGCCAGCTATATAGGTATAGATAGCAATCTACATCGTCATTCTCTCGTGCGATTCTCCCCACACATATGAAATACTTGCTACTATATCAGCTGAAGTTCATAGCAAATACGGACCTAGAAATACCAGTATATGTGGAACAGTTACACATAATTCATTCAACTTTGTAAAGTATTTATAGTGTACAGTATTTAGAAGAGTCTGATTTAAAGGTAATAAACCTGGATAGTTCAGTTGTTGCTGAAATTATTTGCATCACACACTTTAAACTTAGTTGTCACGAAAGATGCTGAACAGGCTCTACAATTCTTTCTTAACGAATGCAACGGCAATTTGGAATGCTGATAACAGATCCTTAGAGCTTAAATTAATAGCTCTTTGCGCCTCAAGATGGAACAGTTTTCATGCCATCATGAAATAATGTTACTGACATTTTCGATTAAACTATTGATCTTTGGCAGGGCGAATCTCGTTGTTATTTAAGATTTTTCTGCCTAATTTACTTCTAGTAATACATAAACTTAATTGCTTGAATAATTTGAAATATTGTGATCCACTTAAAGATGCTCTTAAAAAGGAGTTGCAAAACGATTTTGTTCAATTGAAAACTTGACTTCGAACGAGACAAAGACTTTGGGTTTGTCCACTATGATACTTCCAAAATTTTACATTAGATAGCTTATTTAATAAGAGACCTAACTACATTGGAGTGCTAGCTACCAGGGCCTACGACTCTATGGTTACTAATAGACAGTAAAATTTTCATGGTTAAGTTTAGAGAGCGTATGTATTCGTAAATAAAGTGAATATTTTCGAGTGTGGGCTTTACAAGAAGATCGGAGGGTTTTGTGTTGTTAAAGAAGACGTTTCTTTTACTGGCCGTGTCCGGACAGCTTTCTATGATGTGGTCGATGGTGAGGATATCGCCGGAGGAGCAGCGTTGTGCCAAGCTACCAGATAAAAGGTGTTCATGTGTCAGTTGCGTGTGACCAATACGGAGGCGAACGAATATTGTCCATATGTGTTTTGGGCAGTTTGCTGGATACGATGTTCCAGTACCATCCTGGTTAAACGTTTTGTATCTGTGTTGGAATGTGATCCAGTCTTCGTTGTGTTTGTTTGCAATAGTTCTCTTGACGTGTCTTAGAAGGTCTTTGTCAGCCGGAGGGTTATGTAGTATTGTTGGAGCGTTGGTCAGCAGCTGCGTCGGCATTTTCATTACCGGATATGCGTTGATGGCTGGGTACCCAGCACAGTGAAAGTTTTTTCGGGTGTTGGATGCATAAGTTCCGGATTTCTGCGATTTTGTAGAAAGGCTGTCGGTGCAGATTGTAAATGTCCCTTTGTTTAGGTGTGCGAAAGTGCAGGCCTTCAGTAAAGCCATTGCCTCTGCGGTGAATACAGAGCAGTGTTCGGGAAGAATTCCCCCAGCGATGATGCAATTGCTGCTGTCGACTACGGCAAACCCAGTATTACCGTTGTACTTTCAAAATTTAAATTGAACCATATTAAAACAACTTAATTGTAAAGTGTTTGAAAGATTGGCTTGTTGAAGAAATTATGGAAAATTTTGAAACTGTTGTCAATGAGAGTTCAAATACAAAGGATTCTGAAGACTTTTAAGAAACAGACAAGGTGACGAAATATTCGAAGCTGTTGTTTTATTACAAAACCGAGATAGCATATAATAGACATTTTAATAATAAAACATCATATAAAATAACAATATTCCATTTTTTTAATTAGCAATTTTTGTTTAGAAACTATGAACTTTTTTAACTTTAATTGAAGTCTTTTGATAAAAAAAAGAATAAACATAGAATTTTGAAAAATACGAGGGTCGATGAAATTTTTTTCATTTACGAGAAATGAAATTACGTCGAAATGTATTTTGTTTATTGTCGTAAAACATATTGTGGGATCTGTTTGAAAGTTTTTCAGGATGTTTTTAAGACCCTAATAGAACGTTTAAGTTAATAAAAAAAAATGGAAAAAAAATTTCTAATCTAGAAGACTCCCTTAAAGCGGCCTAAGGTTGTCAATATTTTATCGATATGTCGATATTTTAGTTGGACAATAAGGGTTAATCCGATACGATATTTTTTTAGCCAATATAGGCCATTATCGATATATATATCACATTGAAATTGGCAGTTCTGTTCATGTGTGACAACAAAGAATAATAACTGTTCCACCTGATAATTATGTGAAGATACTGTGAAAACGTCTGGTAATACAAACAACTTAAAATAGCACCTGACTACTAATCATTTGGTGGTAGCAATACGCTGCAACATTCCAACGACAACTTTAAACGTTTTTCGGAAACGCACTGTGAATGCACATGGACGAGCTAAGAAAGTTTCAAACATATTCTGACACTCCAGAAGGTGTAGTCACTTGAATTCAAAACGTTCATACCAGATGGAACTCATCATTGCACATGATGATGGCTTTTATAAACACGTCCGAACTATTATCAGCTGTTTTATTAAAGTACAATGCTGCGAGCAGAGCTGGAAAAGTACAGAAATGCTTACCCGCTGTGAGCTAAACATCACTCGAGACCAAATCAAACTCTCTCCTTCAAAGATGTGACTGAAAATGAACACGATTAAAAATATGTTTGGTAACTCCTCTTACTACATTGATGCTTCGAAAACTAGCTGATGTTGAAGTAGAAACAGAGTTAGGAGAGACAGCAAAAGAACTGTTTCTATTAATGAATCCAACCAGCTCCTTACAAAAGCCACGCTGTCGTATCCACGCTTTAAAAACACATACTTCACTTCAAGGATTTCTGCTGCCAATGCTGTTCGCTCTATAATTTCCCCAAATGGGAAAGACGTGCCCCAACCCAAACAAAACAAAAATTGATAAAAATTGGTCTTAATATGTAATCATAGATTTTGTTTAAAGTCCTGCAAAATCTACAATCATGGCTATTTAACCTAATTTTCATCGAAATTTGTGCAAATTACTTTAGCTTAAGTTGCTTTGAAAATATATTATAATTTCAGAAAACTAAGTCTTTTATATCTTAAAGGATATCCAATCAAACGACCACTAGCAATAGTCATTAGTAGCTTTAAAAATAACTATATTATAGATACATCGATGTTTTTTGGGCTCGATATATCAAATATCAATATTGAAAAATAAGATTTTTGATATTATTTGTAACAAACACACGAAGCGTTGCTTCAGCAACACACTCTGTCTACTAAGAGGGTCGGCTTGGCTCAGGGATAGTGGCGTGGGTGTTGTGCCGCTTCAGCAAAGTGTTACAATAATAAAATCGTAGACAGAGATAGGGTATAAAAACGGACAATCGAACCAAACAGTAAAGCAGACGGAATCGGACGGGCTTCATCATCAAAAGAGGAGAACGAACTATGGTGGTAATTGTCTCCATCTCTACCCACCCAACCTGTAGGATCAAAGAAAAGGTTACATGACCCTACCCAATACGAGCTGCTGTGCTAGACCCCTAGGTGGCCCAAGAAAAAGGGAATTATTTTATAGTAAATTCAATATAATTCAGTAGTATAAGTTTAGTTGCTCATGGTTTTTCCTTACAGATTGCCTAATGTTACTAATTGTGTGTTATTCAGGGTTAGGTATCAATGCTAGGGTCAAATCTCCATACTTACAAAAATGAATGAAAATTCATATAATTATTGATACATAATACACTGCTCGCCACTTGAATAGGACACCCTGTATGCTCTCTTTAAAACTTACCAAATTACTCACAGCTTAATTTTCACCTACTAATATGCCGATGTTATCATTGGGCCCAAGATGACGTTGACAAGACGGTGAGGCTGTTTAAAAATATAAGAACATATTAAGTTTGGAGATGCCTGGCATGGGTTTCTTAACTTCAATATCCTACTTACATACACATCTTTACAGCAAATTATTAACATTGAATTTCTCTAAATTTAATTTACTTTAGCTTAATAGGTAGAAAATAGTATTTTGAACGTATATCAGCAGCAACAATTTATTCTAACAATTATTCCTTTTACGTATGTAAAAGATTGTGCAAAGCACAATCAAACGAAGCATCTGGGCGCTTATCTGTTCGCACCATGCCCAAAACAAAAGAACAACTTAATAATTATGCAAAGAACGTCATCATCATGACCGTGAACTTGAAATTTTCAAGGGAGACAATATCGAAAACTCTTTGCTGCTGATCATTCACACTTGCTTTAGGACATGATAGTTTTTAAGGTCGTTTTGGATGCACTTGCTGAGGTGTATGCAGATTGGATTTGTTTTTGGTTGTACTCATTGCGACTCCATATGATGATATGTCTATGGGCACTTAGATCTTTTCTCCCAGGGAAGAGGAATCTCCGTTTGTGTGGAGCGGTGACCCATATGAGTAGGGCAGGTTCTCCGCCTGCCACGTGATCGTGCGGCACACCCCAACTGAAGATGCTAAAGATGCGGATGAGCCAGATAATGGGGGATGTTAATGAAGCAGGTGTTAGAAGGGCAAAGTCCAATTTGTGGTGCCTGCGCCTACCTCGGTGGAGGCTTAAGCCCTTAACCTAAGGCCTGCTCACGCCTGAAATGGATATTCTTTGAAATATTGAAACTGCACTGATACTAATTCATACCTTAAATTCAATTTAGCACTTCACTTTTACTTTTAATTGCACAGCAGTCTGCAAGGCGATCGCCTTGTAATTAGGTAGCTTGTATTTGACACGTGTTGTTTTTGTTTTTTCCCAATTGATTTTGACTAGCACAGACGTCTCTTCGGTTCGAATGATCTTTTATATATGACAACATGCGCTTAAGCAAACTCGGCTGTACCCCATGCTAGGCAGATATTTTGCTTTAGCATAACTGCATAATCGTACGATTGGTCTGTTGCTTTGATTGAATGCCTATACACTTAAGCGTGTGTGCAGGCTGAGTAGGGTGGTTCAATGATTACCTACAAAAACTGTTCCCACTTTTCTCGGTACATTAGCTTTAATTTATTTTGGCATGCATATTGATAAAATCGAAGTTAAGACCAAGAAAATTATTCGCACCCTTACATATTGATATTGATATTTTGAAAAATATCGACAACCCTATTATAAGCTCAGTCGAAAATTGGAAGAATTGAAATTATATTCTCATACAAATTAAAGTACCTTATACCTTACTTTTTGACAATGTAAATAACAATTTAGACCTAGGAAAGGTAAAAGGTACTGGAATTTCAAAATACCGAGATAAGATAAAAGGTAGAAAAAATATGTAAGTAAAATTGGCTCAAACAGCACCTCCAGGAGGGCCAGGGCCAAGCTTCTCTCAATCTCTTGGCGTGTGTGCTTATAATTTTTCGCACAAGAGAAAGGGACCTACAGTTTAACGCCGAATCCGAACGGCAATAGTTAGAGAATTTTGCTTTTTCATGGCTAGTTATACTTCACAGCTGGCGTCAGTAGCTGGAGAAGGTGATCGGGTGTGTAAAAGCTTTTTTCTAAAGAAAGAAAAAACTTTTTCTTTTAGATGGTCCGAGGCGGGATCAAACCCACAACCTCCCGCACCAGCAGACACACATACAACTGATACGCCACGCCCGACCACGAAAAAATATGTACATTGAGAAAAAAATGTATCTAAAATCTAGATTGAAAATCTCGAAAATCTCTTAGAAATCTTAAAAACAAAATTTATCATCTCGCAACTTGCCAACCATCCTACAGTTTTCTGTAAAGCTTCAGTTGAAAATGTTTTGACATATATAGATTTGTGTTGCTAAAAAAAAACCAAAACAAAAAAAAAAACCATTTTCGGTTGCAATGCAACCCACAACCCTACTGGGACTCGAACCACGACTATTCGCTTAATAACTGCCGATTAGACGATTTTGCCGTAGGGGGTCAATTGTTAAGCGCAGCCAGTTTAATACAAGACCTTAATAGGATCATAAAATACACCAATTCCAGTTATGGATCAGGCATCAAGCAGCTTTGCTGAATGCTACCTTAGTGTAAAGAAGAGTTTTTGTGTGAATTTGCCAGGATAAACAACAAATGGTAAACTAATTTGACATTCCTTATTATTCCAGTGTCCCCGTCGGCCGCCAAGCATTGTCGCGACTCATCGCGCTATTGTCGCAATGCCCGCTCCATGGGTCTGTGTCGACTGCATCGCTATAAGGAGAAATGCTGTGGATCTTGCCAACCACAACAACAACAACAACAATTGGAGCAACAGGAGCCACAGCCCAATCAATATATATTCCATTAGCTCTGCAAAGCCTACCGCAAAGAGAAAGAAAACAGAAATCACATTAACGAAGAAATCTGCAAGCAATTACTCTAAGTAGCATAGCAAGATAAATGCAAGTTCAACTTACTCATATGTATAAATATGAATGTATTAACCCACAACTTACACTAATTCTAATTTACTTTGAATACTCATAGTTAAATGTAATTCAAACGAGATGCTTTCAATTCGTACAGTTTTCGTTTCAAATAAACATACAAAAATAATCATTATTTTTTAGCTTTTGCTTTAAGCAATTAAAAATAAATGCAACTATAACAAGTTAGGTTTAAAATTTTGACTATGCTAGCAAACAACTTCAAAGGCCGCCGCTACAATGAACAATGGAAAGTCTAGAGTAAATTAACTTAGCAAATAACTAAACAAATGAATCCCTAGATGATGAATCTTGCATTTCTCACAAAGATCTTAAATAAGTATAGCCCAAAATGTAGTAAAAAAAAGTCACAGCTTAAAGGCAAACTATTCAGCAAAAATCAGCACTGTTACCTTTAAAAAGTAAACGAAAATCGTATATTAAATAAATAAAGTATGTAAATATTATGGCCAAGAAAAGACGAGCCAGATTGTTCCATGAATTGTCAATTTGATTTCGTTTCGAATTTAATTTAAACTTGAAAACATTTCCAACTCTGAATATTGTAAATAAACAATTTCCACATTTCATTTCAAGGCTAAACTAAAAATGAGAATTACGAATAATTGTAATTAGTTTTTTATAACAAAACAAAAACAAAAAGAAAACAAATTGTTTGATAAAACATATTGAAACGAAAAGAACAAAAATCCAACAAATGTTAAAAGCAGAAATTAATGTTTAAATTGTTAAGTGAAAGTTATACATAAATTACCAATAACTTAACCAATGTTGAACACAAACATACACACAAACACATCACACACACTCACACACACACACACACACTCAAACTAATACAACAAAAGATGTATTTAATATTATGATCGAATTAAGCAAACCACAGCGAAAGTAACTGCTAAATATTGTAAGAATTTGAAACAAGAAAAACTGAAATAAATATAAAATATTACAAATAAGAAATGTTGTGTTTAATTTGAAACTGCTTTTTGGTATGAAACTGGCAAAAATCCATATTATTATTTTTATTTACATTTTTCCAATCAAAATCAACCAGTTTTTCGGAGTTATAGATCGAACTTTAAATCTCAATGCCTCTTGATTGAGTTGATTTTTTCTGCAGGGGGTGCCAACGCCATCATCGGCGTTAAGGAGACATTTGGAATTGAAGGATCTTGAAGGATTGGCGTAGTTATCTGAGCCTGAACTTCTGTAGGTCCCGAAGTTTTTGGTATTTATATTAAATGGTAAATGTTTCGCTTCAGCATTCTTCCTCCTCTGTCAACTTAAACTATGTTGTGTCGAACGTTGGAGTCAGTTTGTAGTTAGTACGACGTTGTTTACTAGAACCTTGTCACCAACGTCTATTTCTGTCTTTTTAGCTCCGCAGTTTGTATCGGCCAATACCTTTCCTTTTGTTTTTCACGGGCATCTCTATCCCTTTCTTAGGTCTCATAATCAGAATCATTTGAGTACTGAATTTCGAGAATTTTGTCTCTATAACAACAATATTCATGTGTAAAAAGTCCTGAGTCTCTTCTAGGAAACGTATTTTATTAGCGCAGATATATAAGATATATACAGATATATATAGGCTAGCAAAACAGCCTGTGGGAGGTTCGCTGAAACCTAACTAAAGCCAATAAGAAACTCAATGGACATATATATTGTACAAAAATATTTAAGAGTTAATTGCCACATCCACAAAATAAAAGAATGTAAGGACCGGAATACCAAAAAAAGAATAGAGGAAAACAATTAAACAAATACAAGAACCTTTGGCTGAAGGTTATTGCACAGCTGTGATGTGACCCAACCTACCTTGAGCTTTAGAGTGCGAAAATTGTTGAAAACTCCCAAAGTTAAGTTATTCTCCCATCTCTACCTTAAAGGAAACCTATAGAAAATGATCATTCCATTTTATAATTTATTCGCAGTTCCTTAAACCCGATAAACAATTCTGAACCCAAATATTTGGTCGAGACACTAACACTTTTTGCCACTGATTTTTCGACGTTTTGGTAGGTCATCCAGGAGAGCTATTGACTGATCAGTCTCACGCCATGTGAATGACGCCGTTTTAGGCCTGATCAAAGGTTGACTGATTCGATTTTTGAGGGTGGCTGTCGTCTCTTTGCTTTGCTTTGCTAAGGTTCTCTTGAACTGTGATATGTATCTAGAGATCGTAAATGAGAGCGAACAGCTGACTGAGGCAGCGAAAATTTGATCTCTAATACTCATTGCTCCATGGCAACGTTTTTGGCAAAGAGACCGGATGAGGTTTTGACCCGTCTTATATACCCTTGAATGCCTGCGAAAATTTAGAAATTGCCATCCTGAAAGATGGTTGTCAAGTGAATCGTACCGCAGACTTGCAAATGTGATCTAATCGAGTACTTTTCTTTGAACTATTCAAATTGTAAAATTTGTTGGTTGCTCCACTGAACGTAAAAATTAATATTTTAGCATTTTATTTATCATGACATCTCAACATAAATTGTTAAGCATAGTACGGAGACGCTGACAATAATTTCCAGAGCCGCTCAGACAATGTAGTGTGACCAGGCAACAGACAGAAATCAGCTGTTGTGTGTATAAAAAATAAGCGGGCTTATTCAAATAATATAAAAGAGTGTATAAAATTGAAAATGGAAAGCACTAGGGGAAATTCAGATGTCTGTGCTAATTTCATGTAAGCATTTTGTGTGGGGAGGCAGAAGCCATGCCCTTTATTTTGAGCTGCGGGAGCAGAACTTAGCCACTTAGACATACTGCAATAACGACAACACAAAACGCATCTGGAGATTAAAATTGCTGGGCCGCACATCAACCCAGAGGCAATATTCATAGCCACAGCCAGCTCCATCGACTGGAGGCGGATCATACTCGCCGGGCATATTAGAGGAGGATAAAATAAGGTGAATACGAACTTAAAGGTGGCCACAACAGCAGCAACGGAAGCTACCACAGTAAGCCGAAGGAGCCACTACTAAAATGGGCTGTGGAGACTTCAGCCTAGGGCTGCTGGGCCGTTGGCTGTAGGGCCGTTCCGTGGGTTTTGACTCGGGTGGTATGCTTACATTGGGCAAATGGCATGCCGTGAGAAGCATACAGAGAAGGATTCTCCGCCACAAGTGATGCAGCTGCCGGTATCGAAATGCTTTTAATGGCCAGATTCCATAAAATTGGTTGCGACTCGCCCACTTTGATCAGCTCCACTTGTTTGTCCACCTCTCAGTTGTCCAAATAATTGTAGTTTTGTTTTTTGGTCTTCTTTGCTTTAATTTTTTAAATTTTGTGCACAATTATCAAACATGTTTCATAATTTCTAGACCCCCCTTCGACAATTCATCAGCTGTTTTCAAAAAAACGAGTTGGTAGGTCCAAGCAATTGTCAGAGCAAATTGTTGGTTGCTCCGTACTCGCTCTGACAATGCGCTCTGACAATTTTTATCTCCGTACTACGCTTTAGCCTCAAAAAATGAATAAACAAAAGTTTTACAAAAATTTTTTTGTATTCTGAAACTCTGCACATTACAAATTACCAATTCAAACTCTAGTCCTGCGAAGGATACAAGTAATACAATTTTTCTACGGCCCATACGTATGGGCATTACATTATTTTGGAAATGCATTCTTTGTTTCAAAGTGCCTCCCTGATGATATTCCGCCAACAAGGGCGAAAGTAAAACGGGAACATGTTCGTATTAATAAATTTATTCTCGCTAGGTGGCACCACCAACCACAATGGGCGTCATCTATTGATTTATTTTATTTACGCATTTCTTCAATTGACAGCGCCATCGGGTCCGCTTGGAACTATAAAAAAAACAATAGCTTACAATTTTGAACTTTTGAAAAACAATCCAAAAAATCCAAAAAATTTCACAAGACAAATTTTCAAACTTGTGCCAACCAAAATGTTATCAAAGCTGCCGCCTATGTGGTGCTTTGTGCTTCACGGCGAGCGCACTCTTGAAAAATTCAAGAGAGTAAATCTTTGAAAATCTCAAAAACAAACCTTCGATGCACCGAAATTCATATTAGTCCGGTGTTATGTTACAGTTACAGTTACATAAGATAACTATAAAGGTAAAGGTAACCTTGCAGAAGAAATACTTAAATTATAAAAAAAAAAAAAACAGCTGAGTTCACGAAAATAAGAGCGCAGTAGCTAACAAAGATGACAATGTTTGTACCTTTTTCCTTCTGCTAGATTTGTAAAAATAAGAAAAGTCAAATGTAAGTTCAAACCTTGTTCAACAAGCTTCGAGCTATAAACAAAGATGACAATGTTTTTTGATTATACATTCTTCTAGATTTGTAAAATGTTGTTTTTAAATGGAAAAACTTTTGGGCGCAAATCAAACACGAAAATGGGTGAATTTACCAGTGAATATTGTTAATTTAGTTTTTTTCAGCTCAGCTTTAATTCGACCACCATCTATTGATTAATTTAAATTTATATTTTTACGCACAGCGCCATCATCAGTCATGATCTAAAAGCTTTTCCTATATCGTTCTCAAAAGATGGCGCCTCCAAACGTTGTCAAATGCTAAATAAATTATTCAGTTCCAAATAAATCATTCTCAATTTATTCTTACAAATATACAGATATAAAATATATGTTTATATATTGGAACATGTTCATATATATCTATTTTTTTCTCGCTAGGTGGCACAGCCAACCACCAGAGCGCCATTTGTTGATTTATTTGTCAATTGGCAGCGCCCCCTGGCCCACCATGTAATAAGCGGGCTTACAAAAAATTTAGTTACACCAAAACTAAAAGTAATATTTACAAGCGTTTTTTTAAGGCTATTTAACTTTCTAAGCACTTACACACGAAATAAGTATGTATGTGTATATGCATGAGTGAAAATTCTCGAAGCTTACATATGTATGTGCATAAGACTGAGTATCATTGTACATTGTACATACATATGTAAATGTATATATTTCGGAAAGTAACTTCGTAAATATCAAACTCACCTTAATTTTTTGTCCACACTCGTTTATTAAGCAATTGCTTACATTTTCTTCAATGTCAAAGGCGAAATACACATTTGTTTTTGGCCTTGGCGTTTTAAGTGATCGTTTACATTGACTTACATCTCTTAAATAAATTAATTACTCTTTGCAGTTTCGCAGCACTAACACTAATAAAAAGTTTACAACGATTACCCGTAGGCGACTGTACACTGAGCGCTTTCGATTTGCATAAAAAAGGGACAGCATCCGAAAAATTAGCAGAAAGCCAACATGCAAAAACGGAACTTTAGTGAAAGAGCGCCAAATATATACATATTTTTATTGCTGTTTCTGTTTCAGTCTTTCTCACAGAAACTTATATGCATAGACAAAAACAATATCTTTTGTCTCTCTCTCATGTGCAGTCAGCAGCTCTGAATATAGAGATGACACTCTCTGGCGCAGGTAGCAGCTCTGAATATAGCGATGACAAAGTTCCGTGCGGCAACTACGGAAGTTAAAAAAAATAAAAATTGCTCAGAACCGAAAGTGTACCGGTACACTGTTTAGGTACTTTTCGTTCTTTTCGGTTCTAAATATATTGGTTCACGAATACCGGTATATTAAAAAATAAATATATCGGTTGCGGTACAGGTTCCGGTTCTGAGTTATAATCGTTTCTTTTCGGTATATGGTTCCGGTTCCGGTTTGATTCCCTGATTCTGGTTCAAAGTTGGCAAAAAGTTTAAAACACACGCCCATGCCCATGGTTGCAAAAATTTGTTGAGAACAGATTAGTAGTAGTAGTAGTTTATTATTTGCTATCATGGACATAGCGTAGAGCCGTCCACCTAAGCCAGCGAAGCCCAGCCGTATGCTCTTTGAGTACGTTTTGTTTTTTTAATTGCACTGAAGATAGGAAATCAATGATTGTATACATGCAGGGCGCGACGTTTACAAAACGACACACATGCAAATGATTTCGTGTGTGTGCGTCGTGTAGAACAAAAACCGGGTTTGTTCTCTTCTTTGATTGGTGTTTGCACGCGCAAGCAAACTGACCAACAACAATTTCATTATTGGAATTGGTACTTTTCTTTGTGAGTATTGGCGAGTGCTCTGTCGTATGCTGCTTTTTGGCATGCCTGTTTTAGAGCATCTGTGAGGAAACTGCCCAGTATCTCCCAATTTGTTCCGTTCCAAATGTTCAGGTACTCTTCCACTTGCAGATCTTGTTTCCCGAAATGTAACAGTCGGTACTCCCGTTGAATTGGACTCCTGGCTACAATATGTTCTGTGTCCTCTTTTTCTGTAGTGTTTTAAGGCGGACACTGCTCGCTTTCGTTTTCTTGGTGTGGGCGGTAGTTCAAATGTAGCATTTCTACTCTCGTTTTAAAGATGAGCGATATTTTTGCAATCGCCATGCTATCCTGGAAATAGTGGCTCGATCCTAGGTCGTATGTCAGTCGGCCGTATGTGGTCCTTGTGCAGCTTTGTCGAGATGCCTCGATGCTGGCCAGCACATTTTCATGCTCAACAATCCATCTACTTTGGTTATCTCCGTGTTGTAACGTGACGCAAGTTCTACCCAATTCTGAAAGTAGTGTGTTGCAGTGAGTAGATTGCTACCACTTTTGGGTACCGAGTATCTGGCATTCTAAACGCTTTTGTTTATATATTCAAAGTGAAGGCACGGGGTATACAAAAAGAGTGGCAGTAGTCCAGTTTCGAGATAGATGGCGTAGTTAGGCGTGTTAAAGGGAAGGGCAAAAATTTTTTTTATTTTGATAAAGGCTTCGTTCTACATTCTCGTATTGCTGGCCTCCCCAGACTTCCTGTATTTCTTTCCCTGCTTTAAGCTCGACCATGTACTGTTAATGGCTTCTCGATTGTCTTTGAGCTTTTCTTGGAGGCGGGTGTCAAACTTCATATTTGGTGTTAGGACTATTCCCAGGTGTTTAAATGTCTTTACCACTTCTAACGGATCTCCAGCTAATTTTCACCTTTCATTTGAAGCATGTCACCCGTCCACTATGCTGAGATTCCACATTTGGCATTACTTATATGTTACATTTATCATTCTTTGTAGTATTGCTGGGGTCTCTGCCTTGATTACCAAGTCTTCAGCGTCCATGAGGATCTTAAATTTTTTGGTCTCCAAGCTTGAATCCACCTTCCAGGGTCGTATGCTATGTCGTCGACAAAAAAAGCGAATAGGAGAGAGCTAAGAAGGTATCCCTGTTTCACTACTCGATTGGTCTCAAAATCCTCCGACAGGCACTCACCATTCCATACTTTTGTTCGATTATCTGTATACAGGCTTTGAATTGTCTTGAGAATTTTTGTGCTTATTCCCATGTTGGTGAGTTATAGGAAAAGGCTTCTCCTATCTATGGTATCGAAAGCAGCCTTAAAGTCTATAAAGAAGAGATACATTTGCTTTCCTCAAGATAAGTAGTGTCGTGCTGTGGATGTGAGCACAAAAATGCTGTTTTGTTGTTTGTCTTCACAAACTCAAATTGCGGTGAACGATTTCATTAGTGTTCTAAAAAGATATTCCTCTATAATTTGCCACATTCTTCGGGGAGAACAGATTATCTGAAGGTAAAACTGATAACGGCGTTTTGTTCAGAACTGATGTAATTCTTTTCGGAATTTGGATATTTGGGATCGGTCAAGTTGGAATATTGGGAATATTTTATAACCATTTCTTGAAGTTTTTTTTATTTAAAACACGAAAGAAAGTCGGTCAATCCCGACTATACAATACTCTGTACCCCCAAAGTTTGTATATGTACATTTCTCTTGCGGGCCGCAACTGCACTAAATCCATCAAGAGATGGCCAATCCGAAGATTTACAACACGTCCAGCGGACGGCTCTTTGTGCCTGTGTTGATGTTGCGGTGGACGGCAGTGGAGTCAAAGCCTTTCCTGAGAAGGATGTTATGTTTCTGGCCAATCTGTTTAATTCGATGAAGCGATTCTCTCACTTCCCCTCCCAATGGAAATGCGCAGTAATTTTGATGGTCTCATACAATTGAAAGCAGACAGATGCCTACCGCCCAATACGCTTGCTGCCTACTTTTTCCATGATATTCGAAAGAATATTCTTGAGAGGGATTTTGGCAGCATTAAACTTTTAACATTTGCCTAAAGAGGGTCTACATGTAACAGAAAAGAAATGATAATCTTATATTTTAAAAGTGAGTTGGGTCGCGGGAGGATTGGATGACTATTTTTTGAGATATTCCTTCCATAGATTTCAGTCTTTGACTTTGACTTGAGATTTAAATATTTATTATTCATTTGGTATCCCCCGTCGTGAAGTACCCTGTAAATTTGATTCTAAAATTCTGTCACATGTCTAATGAACATATTATGCAATTTTAAGGAATGATTCTTAGATTTATAAATTGCGATCTTAGTCACTTTTTGAAATCACTGGAAGTCGGTCAATCCCGAGTGTAATATATACTCTGTACACGCAGTATTAGCTCAAGGAAGCGTTGCTTATAACTTTCCTTAGGAAGATCGATAAATGATCTTGATTATTACATATCTTTTGAAGCTTCGAACCATCTATCTACAATACGACTTTTTTCCAGATTGCGGTGGAGTGGCAAAAATTGAAAATACACTTGATCTGCCTGCAAGTATAAGAAGTATATGTCCCTTACATGTCAAACCACTATCTCTTATCATCACTCACATCTCTTCGATCATACGGGCTAAAAGACGGACATGGCTATATCCACTCAGCTGTTGATGCTGATCAAGAAAATATATACTTTATAGGGTCGGAAATGATTCCTTCTCAATGTTACATACTTTTGCACAAACTTAATATACTCTCTGTGATTTGTTACAGAGCACACTGGGCCAGATTTCAGTTTAGGCGGCATAAATTCGAAAAATGTAGTTAGACAATTGCAACTTGGCAAATTTGATAGACATCAAGTGTGTAATAATTGGGCAAAGTTGTACAACATTCCAACCACGCCCACTCTTACCGCCCACATTAGATAAAGGCCCTAATCTGGTGTAGGCGGCTGAATTTGAACTGTTTTTTTAAACTAATGGAAGTCAATCGTGAAAAGATGTTTTAATTCTGTTTTTTGTACGTGTTTGTACTATTTATTAAAAAACTTAAATTGTGTCAATACGAGGGCTGTTTAAGAAGTTCTCGGCCTCCAAAGTAGGGTTTTCTAAATAAATTTTTTTTTTTTAGTTTTATGTGATTTTAATGATGTGTATTAGGGCGGGTCAATTTGTCTATGTCTAAAATGAATTCCTAGCCCCCGCTGCGAAACATGAAAATTTAAGGTTGCAGTATATTTTGGTATATTGAGGTTTTTACGGTTTTTTTTTTAAATAATACATTTTGTAAAGATTTTATATTATTTTATAATATAATTTATAAATATTTTTGTTTTTAAATTAACCAACAAATTTTTTTAATTAAGTTTTTATACTCTGTACCGAAGGTACATAGAGTATATTAAGTTTGTGCAAAAGTATGTAACAGGGAGAAGGAATCGTTTCCGACCCTATAAAGTATATATATTCTTGATCAGCATCAACAGCCGAGTCGATATAGCCATGTCCGTCTGTCCGTCTGTCTGTCCGTATGAACGAAGAGATCTCAGAGATGGTAAGAGATAGAGGTTTGACATGTATTGGACATATATTTCTTATACTTGCAGGCAGATCAAGTTTATTTTCAATTTTTGAAACGCCCCCTCGCGCCCCCGCAATTTGGAAAAAACTTCATATCTCCCACAGTTTTGGAGATAGATCGTTCGTTCCTTCTAGAGATACCTTGTAAACAAAATTATTTATTTATCGATTTGCTGAAGGAATGATAAAGATCGGATGAACGATACTCAAGTTATGGGCAAAAAACGGCCAGTTAACACCACCCCCCCCCCCCCCCCCCCAACAAATTTTTTTAATTAAGTTTTTATACTCTGTACCGAAGGTACATAGAGTATATTAAGTTTGTGCAAAAGTATGTAACAGGGAGAAGGAATCGTTTCCGACCCTATAAAGTATATATATTCTTGATCAGCATCAACAGCCGAGTCGATATAGCCATGTCCGTCTGTCCGTCTGTCTGTCCGTATGAACGAAGAGATCTCAGAGATGGTAAGAGATAGAGGTTTGACATGTATTGGACATATATTTCTTATACTTGCAGGCAGATCAAGTTTATTTTCAATTTTTGAAACGCCCCCTCGCGCCCCCGCAATTTGGAAAAAACTTCATATCTCCCACAGTTTTGGAGATAGATCGTTCGTTCCTTCTAGAGATACCTTGTAAACAAAATTATTTATTTATCGATTTGCTGAAGGAATGATAAAGATCGGATGAACGATACTCAAGTTATGGGCAAAAAACGGCCAGTTAACACCACCCCCCCCCCCCCCCCCCCCCCCCCCACCCATCACCACAGCATTCTATTGAACGGCAATCTTAGTGAGAGAGAGAGAAAGAGAGAGAGAGAGTGAAACTTAGAGATTAGCGAGTATAACTCGTGGGCAAATGCGAGCTGCGACGTTAAGGGTACAGAGTATGTTATAGTCGGGCTTGACCGACTTTCTTTCTTGTTTTTAATAAAAATAACGAAAACACGCCATACACTGATGAGGTGGAAACCAAAAGTCTATAACCTTTTGACAATAAAAGATATAGGTTTGCAATTTGAAATATATATTCAATATAATATCTTAAGGAACCGCAAAGCAAGTTATTGGGTCACATAAAAGTTGACGCTGAAGACTCCAATACTAAGCAAAAAAAGCTTTGCGAATTCTTCGAGGAAAAAAAATTAAGTCTAGCAGGCTTAATAGGAATTTGCTGTGATGGAGAACCTACCAATACTGGAATTGAAAATGGAATAATTCGAAAGTTTGAAGTATCCTTAAGTAAACCATTACATTGGTTTGTTTGTTTGCTAGATTTCAACGAACTTCCACTACGCCATTTGTACAATGTCTTAGAAAATTCTAAGACAAGTGGACCATCCACTGCTTGTGGCACTTTGGCGAAGTTACTTGAGACATGTGAACAACTTCCGGTAAGCATCAAATTTTAATACAACTTCATCAAACTTAAAGCAAACATTTTCTTGCAGACTATACCCCATTTTGAACCCATTTGGAAATATGCCTCCAACTATTGAAAGTAAAGATGAAAAAAATCTTTCCACTGACGTTTTTTATCTATATAGAATAGCCAAAGCTGTATCGGAAGGTTCGTGTTCAGAGGATGTCGACAACACGAAACCGGGAAAAATTGTTTATTCGCGCTGGTTGACAAAAGCAAGCAGAATTTTACGCCTTTATGTCGCTAGTAGTTTACCATCAAACAATTTAAAAATTTTGACTAATTTCATTATACCAAGTGTACATACCAATGTATTTTAATGTCAAATTTTATAACTCTGTGGTATACGGCAGTAAACTTTTATTTAATTTCGGTCACCACAGTTCTTGGCGAAAAATCTTCAAGAAATTGTGAACAAAGCAATACAAAACATTTTATTTTTTGCCCATACAGAAAATATTCTGTTAGCAATGATTTTCGATGAAAGAAAATCTGTTCGAGAAAATGCTATTAACAAAATTATTTACTATCGCGAAAAATTACAAGATACGAAAAATTATAAGCTCCGGTCTTATAAAAAGAATATAATTAATTTCGACTGCACAGATTATATGAACTTAGTTGACTTAGATAACGACGACATCTTATTTGAACCTCCGTTAACGTTTAACATTCCACATGAACACTTATTGGAGTATTTAAATTCTGAGGAAATACAACTGGCAGATCCCGAAATTCCATCCCACATTCAGGGAACCGAACGATGTGTGCAATTATTGACACATGTCGCACGACGCGTAATGCCGCTCAATGTAGATGACGTTATGTCAGTAACTTTAGAAAGTCGTTTAAAATATCCACAAATCGAGTCGAAGCAAGACTTTAAAAATTGACTTTATTTATATTTAATATTAAGTTGAATAAATGTATGAAATTAGTGAAAATTAAACAATTACATAAGCGTTTTGTATTGTGACTTAACATTGTTTTCATTAATTTGGTAAATTTTTAGATATAAAGAAAAACTGCATCTAATGTATTTTACGCCCCCTTTCGTGCCACGCCCACTTTTTTTTGAATACCTTAAATATCCAAATTCTATTGAATATATATTTCAAATTGCAAACCTATATCTTTTATTGTCAAAAGGTTGTAGACTTTTGGTTTCCACTTCATCAGTGTATGGCATGTTTTCGTTATTTTTATTAAAAAAACTTAATTAAAAAAAATTTGTTGGTTAATTTAAAACAAAAATATTTATAAATTATATTATAAAACAAGAAAGAAAGTCGGTCAAGCCCCGACTATAACATACTCTGTACCCTTAACGTCGCAGCTCGCATTTGCTCACGAGTTATACGCGCTCATCTCTAAGTTTCACTCTCTCTCTCTCTCTCTCTCTCTCTCACTAAGATTGCCGCTCAATAGAATGCTGTGGTGATGGGTGGGTGGGTGGTGGTGTTTACTGGCCGTTTTTTGCTCATAACTTGAGTATCGCTCATCCGATCTTTATCATTCCTTCAGCAAATCGATAAATAATTTTGTTTACAAGGTATCTCTAGAAGGTACGAACGATCTATCTTCAAAACTGTAGGAGATATGACGTTTTTTCCAAATTGCGGGGGCGGGAGGGGGCGTGGCAAAAATTGAAAATAAACTTGATCTGCCTGCAAGTATAAGAAATATATGCCCCATACATGTCAAATCTCTATCTCTTACCATCTCTGAGATCTCTTCGTTCATACGGACGGACGGACGGACGGACGGACGGACGGACAGACGGACGGACGGACAGACGGACAGACGGACATGGCTATATCGAATCGGCTGTTGATGCTGATCAAGAATATATATACTTTATAGGGTCGGAAACGATTCCTTCTCCCTGTTACATACTTTTGCACAAACTTAATATACTCTATGTACCTTCGGTACAGAGTATAAAAATGAATCAGAATAAAATATTAAATCTTTACAAAATGTATTATTTTTTTAAAAAAAAAACCGTATAAACCTCAATATACCAAAATATACTGCAACCTTAAATTTTCATGTTTCGCAGCGGGGGCTAGGAATTCATTTTAGACTTGGGGTTTCTTTGTGAAATTTTCTTAGAATTCATCGCAGATTCCGAATCTGCTATACTCTTATCGCATAAAAAAATTGACCCGCCCTAATGTGTATTCATACTTTAAATTCATTAAATTTTAAATTTAACATTTAATTTAAATTTAATTTGATTAAAATAAAACCAGTAGAATTCATATTTTTTCTTGGCATAAACAAATTAAATGTCACACTTAAACTTATTCTTCTGAGCTTACAAAAATAGAGTAAATTATAGTTATAGTAAATTTAATCTAGCTCAACATCTAGTTCAATAGCAATCGAACCACAGTCGACTTCAGCATCAGAGTCGCTGTCTCTTTCTGAGGAAATGTGAGTGCAGTTTATTTTAAAACTTGGCGACTCCAATAGCTCAATTACATCTTTTGACAAAGGTTTTTTTTTTTCAGTTAATCTTTTTTTGAGAAAGATGCTGGGTAAAAGAGGATCCGAGGAATCCATTGCTCTTTGGAAAACATCTGTCATATTGTTGAGCCTAGAGTTTTGTCGAGCATGTGATCGTCTGTCCCGTTTATAAAACTTGTTGCGTGCTTCAGAAGCATTTTCGCCAAGACAACCTATTGGCATTTCCGACGATTCTATTATTTGAAAACCGTGGATCAAAATTTTATGTACAGTTGCTTTGACATCGGATACCATGGGTATTTGGACAAGTATGAGGAGACTGTTTTCTGACAAAATTGCTGGAACCTGTTAGCACTAATTGGAAGTTCGCATGAAATTGCAATTAAAACGACGTTGAAATTTTCTAGAAGAGACAAATCAAATTCTAGGATTTCTGCAAATAACTTCACATTTGAAAATGCCCTTCTAGCAGTGTTGCCATCGTTGGAGTTTCCATTTCCATTCTGCTTTGGCTTATCCACATGTAGGCCCATTTCCTTCCACAACCTCTTTTGAATATTTTGTTTTCTAACTATTAATTCCGCCTTTTCTTGTGTATCTCTTATTTGCCATTTTTTTAAACCGATTCTGTAAGAGATTTTGAGTACAAACTCGAAAAACCGTATCCACGCGTGGAGTGGACTTATGCCATATTGTAAGCTTACAGTTTTTGGCTTGAATAAAGGTGAACAAATATTGGTAGTCTCCATAAAAGTTTTCGGGCTGGCACCACAAATTGGACACAATTGGCAAGATTTTGTTCCTGTTATTATACTTAAAACCTTACCGTCTATCAAGGTCATATATAAGTTACCACGATATTTCTCTCACCTAAAATTGTACATAAAAATAAGGACAAATTTTGTATTTGAGCGTCCAAATTTTTTTTCTCTGAAAGAATATGTTCCTTGGTTTCCTTAACAAATTGTAGCTTAAGTGTCCTACAAAACCTGATAGACTGAGGGGTTGGATTAAGCCACAAAACAGTTTTAAAATCATCAATTAGTTTTAGTGGTATTATGGTTGTGTTGTTTTCTTGCTTGTCTGCGAGATCAGATGCCAATTTCCTCTTCACGTCCCACTGGATTCATAGTTGATGTGCTATTTACTACGAACACCATGCTCGACGATAGCCATTTTGAATTTCTTGCCTTGAGTGTTCGAACATTTCGAGCGCTTTTTGCCAACCTTGAAGAATCAAGTAAGTCTCAAAGTTTTTAATTTTTGTTTCTCTTGTCTGTGCTCACTGCATGCTCCTTAAGCTGCTCAAAAATCCAGCTTGAAATTGCACGGGCATTTCGGTTGTTTTCAACCCATACATCAAACAGCGTTGCATGGTTGAACTCAAACTTAACTGCAAATATCAAGAGAGTGTGCGCAAAGCCGCAAAAAGCATTAATAAGACGATGACAAATACACTTTAAGGTCAAACTCCTCATATTTACTTTTTGTCAGAAATTGTCAGAAAGTTAGTTTATACTCCACAATTCACGGGCACGTTGGTTAGGTGTTTTTTCTATATAAGGTCATAACAAAACGATAAATAAAACAACATTTAACAAGAACAACACACAATTTGTTTGAAAATTCACATTCTACATACCTTTGCCTTTAATTTCCATATTTTACATTCAATTTTTATTCACGGGTTGATGAATGGCACAAGCTTACAGAAGAGTGACCGTTTCTCGTTATTTTTACCACAACAAGCAGCTGACCGAACACTTGACTTTGCAGCCCTGCGAAAAATCCGGGGATGCACCGATAGCAAAACGCTTAGTGTATTTAATGTACTTAGTGTATGCTCTTTAAAAATATTTAATTAAAATCACGATTTGTGTTCATAAAAATTTCGAATTTATGCCGCCCAAACTGAAATCTGGCCCAGTGTGCATTGGTCGAAAATGTAGTTTCGGTGAGAAAAACTTTTTTGTCTTCAACGCAAACGTCCCCAAACCTCGTATTTATAAGTTTTCTATGCTTTCACATAATTCCACCAAGTTTGATAGGACAACTATATAGTATAGCTGCCATAGAAATTGGGTGTAGAAAATGTATATAGGAGGCCTTGTCAAAAATGTGTACATTTGGCCGAATGTACATATTTGTGTCAGTGGAATCAGGCTACTAATTTATATGAATCATACAAGCTACAAGGGTATAAAAACTTCGGTCGAGAAGAAGTTAGCTTTCCTCTATTTTTATAAATATTTTTGATCATATGCAAACCACTTCACCGATTTAAAAACAGTGTATTGTGCGATTATTGACAATTCAATTACCTTTCGATTCAATTTTAGCTAAAGTAGCTAAAGTCATTATACATGTTTATATTTCGTGACTGAAGGGAACGAATTTTCTTTCCCGCTCACATCTCTAATTCATTAATTATATTGAGACTGATATAATTTAACAGGACACTAACATTTTCATGTTAATTTTGGAGATATGGGTGCTGTGTTGCCAATTTAGCTATTTTCCCACACATCTAGCTATTTTGTAAGGTCGAAAGCCGGAAACTATTCAGTGTTGCCGGAACCTGCAATTCTAGCAGTTTTGAATAAAGTATTTGCCAATTTCTAGCTATTTCTATAATTCTAAAATGAATCTGAAATTTTTTTATCTATTTTATTCTGCTATTGATACGGATAAAAATACCCATTGAAAACTATAAATCTTGAAATCTTGCCCAGCGACAAAAATAAGCCGCACTCTGACATTTTGTGCATTTTCTAGCCAGTCGTATGACTTAAGCTAATTCAATTTTGAAAATAGGATATTAAAATATCTATAGGAAATTTAAAAACTAATCACTAATAAAAACAAATCAGCTGTTTTTTGTTTACTTTTAATTAAATTGGAGTTTCTGTGCTAAATTTGGAACATTTGTGTACAAAATGGGATTACGGAGATGCAGATGGTTGTGGATATAATTGCTTTTGGAAAATCTGCTAAATCGACATTTGAAGGGAAAGGAAACAATTGCAAACGTCATCTAATCAGAGCCATAATGCGTGAATTCCACAATCTGCCTCAACAGTCAATGCAATTCACAGCACCCCACCGGCGAATCCGCGTTCCGCACCATGATTCAGTCCTTCTGCTGAATCAGGCACCCCATGCCGGACTCTGCTTTACATATACGGCTCTCGCTCTTGGATCGACTCCTCTTCAGATGAGATGATTAAATTCCAATGGGGCAGCAAAATGGCGGACAATAAAATCGTTACAAGCACCTGGCCATCTTGTTTAAGCCGGATGTGTTTAATCGCTATGTGAATGAGACCTGTGATATCTACGCCAGCTGTTGACGCTTCTGCAGCTAATCCGTGAGACCACCGAGTCGGATGAGGAGCATGAGCTGGTACTACCCACAGCCAGTGGAGATTAAGTCGGAGGCGGTGACAACGGCCACGGTCACAGCTAGGAATCTAGGACTGCATCACATTGGCCACCAGCTATGAAACTACCAATTAGCATATTATTAATCAGAGTCAATTCTTAAAGCTTTGTGGGTGCACGTAACAATAATAAGTTCCATTTGAATGAATCATTAGCCAACCCATTGTATTTTTGATTTAAAGAAAAGTTTCGGTTGGTTTTGGTAGGCTGTCGTGCCCAAGGAAACTTCTGTCCAATTTTAAGAATTTTTTTGAATGAACGCGGGTGCATATTCCGATAGCTATCGATAAATATTGCACAATGCTGCCACATTTTTGAGGTAAAAAGCCATCTGCCATCACTGATATTTTTCGGTCGTGGAGTCTGTGACCGTCCCAAATTCAAAGTCAACTGCCATAATTTGGTATGGCCGGACAAGCAGTCGGTAATTCTTTGGTACTTTGAAACACTGGCAACTGGCAACACTTTAAGTCGCTAGCTATCGATATCGATTAGTTGCAGCTATCAGCACTGATAATAGGCACACGGTCACACTGTGTGCGTTTTACACGGTCTCACAAATAAATACGCGTGTCGAAAAAAAAGCAAAAAAAAAAGAAAAAAATTTGTATTAAAATTAAAGCATAAACCATTAGTTTATAATGGGAGTACCAGCATTCTTTCGGTGGTTAAGCCAAAAGTACCCGAGTGTGATCATTGAATGCAATGAGAATAAGAAAATCGATGAGGAGACTGGTAAAAATATTTACGAGGACGCTACGCTACCAAATCCGAATGGAGTGGAATTTGATAATCTCTACCTGGATATGAATGGCATAATACATCCCTGTACACATCCCGAGGATAAGCCGGCGCCCAAAAATGAAGACGAGATGATGGTGGCGATTTTTGAGTGCATTGACCGGCTGTTTGGCATTGTGCGTCCCCGGAAGTTGCTGTACATGGCCATCGATGGAGTGGCACCGCGAGCGAAAATGAATCAACAAAGATCACGTCGCTTTCGGGCAGCCAAGGAGACCACCGAGAAGAGATTGGAGATCGAGCGCTTACGCGAGGAGCTGCTGACCAAGGGCTGCAAATTGCCGCCTGAGAAGGAGAAGGGTGAACATTTCGATTCCAATTGCATTACCCCAGGTACTCCGTTTATGGATCGGCTGAGCAAATGCTTGCATTATTATGTGCATGAACGCTTGAATTCTAATCCCGCCTGGAAGGGCGTTAAGGTCATACTATCCGATGCCAATGTACCGGGTGAGGGTGAGCATAAGATTATGGATTATATACGTAAGCAGAGGGCTCAACCCGATCATGATCCGAACACACACCATGTTTTGTGTGGAGCCGATGCTGATTTAATTATGTTGGGTTTGGCCACCCATGAGGCGAACTTTACCATCATTCGTGAGGAGTTCCTGCCCAATAAGCCCCGACCTTGTGACGTGTGCAATCAATTTGGCCATGAAATGGACAAATGTGTTGGGCTGACTGCCGTGGGTTCCGCCAGCACCTCCAATTTCAAGCCGGATGTGGCTGTGGGTGCCGAGGTGCGTTTTATATTTGTACGCCTCAGCGTGCTAAGGGAGTATTTGCGAAAGACTTTGGAAATGCCCAATCTGCCGTTTACTTATGATTTCGAAAGAGCTCTGGATGATTGGGTATTCATGTGCTTCTTTGTGGGCAATGATTTCCTGCCACATTTGCCCAGCTTGGAGATACGAGAGGGAGCAGTGGACCGTCTGGTAGAGCTGTATAAGAAATGTGTGTATAAGACGCAGGGATATTTAACAGATTCCGGGGATGTCAATTTGGATCGTGTACAAATGATAATGACAGACTTGGGCAATGCGGAAGATCAAATTTTCAAGGATCGACAGAGGAGAGAACTCCAATTCAAGGCACGGGAGAAGCTTAAGAAGCAGAAAGAACGTCACGAGATCAATTCCCCCTTCGGACCACAAGCTGTGGGACCCAATTCCAGGCAGAACAATATTCAAAACTATAAGGAAGAAGCTGCTGCCATGCGAATGAGAAAACGTAGCAGTACTGACGCAAAACTCGATGAAGATGAGGAGGAGAACAACGACGAGGTACGCCTTTGGGAGGATGGCTTCAAGGATCGTTATTACGAGTCCAAGTTCGACGTGGGTGGCGATAATCTACAGTTTCGTTATGCTGTGGCCCTACAGTATGTACGTGGCCTGTGTTGGGTGCTGAAATATTATTATCAGGGTTGCGCCTCCTGGAATTGGTATTTCCCCTACCATTATGCTCCATTTGCTTCGGACTTTGTAAACATACAAGGACTCTCGACCATGTTTGAAAAGGGCACTAAGCCCTTTAATCCTCTGGAGCAACTGATGGGCGTATTCCCAGCGGCCAGCAGCTCCCATGTGCCAGAGCCTTGGGCTCAGCTAATGTCGAGTCCGGACTCTGCGATAATTGATTTCTATCCCGAAGATTTTAAAATTGATTTAAATGGCAAGAAGTTTGCCTGGCAGGGAGTGGCTCTGTTGCCTTTTGTAGACGAGAAACGCTTGTTCAAGGCCTTGGTACCCTACTACAGTCAATTAACCAGCGAGGAGATCAAACGTAACAAACGAGGCGACAATTACTTGTACATCAGCCAGCAGAGTCCACATTTTAAGGTGGCCAAAAAGCTGTACAAAAATGAAAACGATCAGGATGATGTCCCCATATCTCTCGAAGGCATGAGGGGTACAATTAACAAAACGGAACTGAGCACCGCCATACATGGCATTTTGGAGTCGCCCATTGCGGGTCTACCCGATATTACGGACAATACCATTGTGACCACGCTCTTCAAGGATCCGCAATATGATGACGATTTTATTTTCGAGGCCAAACGTCTGGAAAATGCTGTTGACCCACCAAAGGTGTTACCCTCACAGGATCATCATAACAAAACTGGTCCTGTCATTGGCTTTAATAGCCATTTAGCTCGGGCTTATGTGCCGCCGGGTGGTCATCGCCTTATCACCAACAGCATGCAAGGAGGTCGCGGTGGCTATCAACATAATAATCGCAACTATAATAACTACAACAACAGCAACAACTATAATCAACAGGGTCAAAACTATGGCAACCATCAGCAGTACGGACAAAATCCAAGATATCAACAGGATCACAATTCCCAGTATCGCAACTATAATAACTATAATAATCAACAGCAAAACGGGCCACGTTTCAATTCAAATTATAATTCCAACTCCAATTATAATAACTACTCGCAGAGGGGTAACCACAGAGGAGGAGGAGGAGGAGGAGGACAACAACAGCACTCCAACTACAGAAGATTTTAAGACATACAAAATTATTCATTCACTCTATACATAGCATTTTATGTACTAAACTTAAAACACATATAACGGAATTTGTAAGAAACAGCGAAGAAATAAATTGTAATCGCCTTGGGGATTATGTCTTCCAAAGCATTTGCGTTTATTTTCGTGGATATAGGTGGTTCATTACGTCTTAAAAGTAAACGTTTGTTCTGGAAAAATTTTTACTTTTTTTATAAAACGTTTACGGCATACAATTTGTGTTTCGGGAGAGCAATCAGGAAGCTTACAGGTTTTTTGGCCAGCGCGTGATAAAAAAAAACATCGAAAAATGCTCGACGTAGGAAAGTTTTCCTTCCTGTGTATTTCTTTCCTTTTCAGCAACTTGTCGTGGGCGCCCTGGTCCTTTTGGCAGAGAAGGAGTTTGTAGCATGCAAAGCACGTATTCGACCTCTGATCGGAAGTTTGGCAGTTGGTATTTTTCATTATTAGCGTCGGGATGGTTTATTTGGTGGAACAAAATGTAAACGTTTACCATGGCTAAATCAAACATATGTGTAAATAGTCGATTTGTGTACTTGTTGCTCTTTACTGGAGTTTCATATCGACCAATAAGTGCGTCCATTAAGTCGACACCACCCATGTTGCTGTTATATTCGTGGATTACATTGGGGCAATCTATGTCAACGTACTTTTTTTCAGAGCGAACAAAACGTGAAACCTGAGCGTTTGAATTTGTTTCATTCAGGAAAGGCTTTGTGCCCGCGTAAGTTGAAGCAAGTCGCTCTGCCTTATTGCCCTTCCAAACCGTCAAAGACATTTCGACTCCTGATGCAGATCCACAAAATTCAGTAGAATATCCACGTTGGCTCATCGGAACTGACAGAAACTTCTCATTGAAGTGATTCACGATAGGCCGTATTTTATATAAAGGATCGTGGTCGGCAGAATCCTTGGAGGGCAACTTACTATTATCGTTGAAATGCAAATTGCTTCGTATTTTTTCAAAGCGATTTTTTGACATTTTGTTCTGAACTGTTCCAAACGCGTTCTCACCCCAATACGAACGAACATTTGGGTAGCGAAAAACTGACATAAAAAAAAAATGCCAATAAATCGTCGAATTTTCAAATTGGTTGTTGAAAACGAAGTATCGACATCTTTTTGGGCAGCATACAAATTTGTTTGCTGGATAATATGCTCAATGATAGTATCATTCAAAAAGTATTCAAAACACTTGAATGGCGTATCAAGCTTTTTAAGAACTCCGGGGTCAGGCTCAGTAAAGGAAATCGCGGATTTAACCATGACTAAATTCTTTTGGCGCCACAACATCTTTTTGAAAAGCGGTGATTTTGGATCTATAGCCCAAACAGATCCTACAAATTCGGATATTGTGCTTTCTTCAGCATGAGCAATATCATGCTCAGCAGGCGCTTAGCGTCTGCGTTTCTGTGCTTGAGGTGAATTTGATGCAATCGAAGTTGAAGTATGTAGTATGACTTCCGCTTGATGTTGACACAAATCTCTGAAGCCAACATAGAATCTGACATATTTACCGCTCTTTCAATCGCTTCTTGATCTTTCCATTGACAGTCAAATCGTCCTCCAATTCTTCTTCTCCGTCCATATCAATGTCAAAATCAATCGAATTCAAAAATTTCTCAATCTCCACATCAGAAAGAGCTGATAGCTTATGCATTTGTTGTCGTTCCATGTCTACTGAAGCAAATTTTTGGACTTAAATATGTCTTGAGTTGTTCCACTTTCAAACTTACCTTATAGTTTGTTTCCTAAATTTTCCCAAGACCGCCTCTAGACGGGATACCTTATAAAAGCAATAGAAAATGACAAAAAAATAATAAGCTCAGTTCTAATTCGAGCGCCACCTATTGATTAATTAAAATTATTTTTTTTAAGCTCACAGCGGCATCATTGGTCAAGAATTAGAAAGCTTTTCCCAAATTGTTCTCAAAAGATGGCGCCACTAAAAGTCGTTTTGCTCTGGTCACTCTAGTCATCGTTATAACGCGTGAGCAACGCTTTGTCCATCGCTAGAGCGCCAGAGTCTGGCCTTGCTTGGATTTTTGTTTGGATTTTGCTTGGATTTTTGAATAGATTTTGTTTTCGGAAACAAAACACAAATAGAAAATAGAAATAGAAGAAAGAGAATGAAAAAATGCTGAAAGAAATGCTGAATGAAAGAAAAAGAAAATGCAAGAAGTTTGTTTAGTGTTTCGCGTGTCGTTTTCATTTGATTCTGCGTATTTTCAAATTAAAATAGTTTTTATAAGAACTCGCGAAATTCATTAAATATTTGTGCGCTATTTCTATTTTGCTATTGTTGCTTGTAATTGCCAGGTAAACATTTAAATTTTCTCCGTGTTAAGCTTGTTGTCGTTGGCAAGCGTGAATTTTTGCAAGTTAATTCTTGTTTTAAACGAAGTGATTAATATTAATTATTTGCATCATTTGCGACATGCAAGCTCACCCAGCTCCTGCTCTTGCTGGCACTGCCACACTTTCTTTTGCTGGACAACCAGTAAAAGAAAGTCATATCATGCCATTAATTGACCATTTCCTTCAATGCCGGAGATCTTTCAGATGTTAGAAGAAAGAGTACAAATGGTAGATGTATAATGGTTCTCATTTGAATAACATGAAAGAGGGTGCCTCCTATGTGTTATTGTTAGATGATGGATTCTTTCCCCGAACTCATAAAAAATTAAGTACCCGCTACCTTATAATTGCGTTGCGGGAACTGAAAGTTAATGCTGGTCCCTGGTCGGCATCAGGATTGGATATTATTACCATAAAATTATGGAATATAAGGCAAACCAATAACTTTGATCCCGATGCCCTAGAACTTTTAGATTGGCCAGACGAGGATGTCATCGACGTCGACGACATACAGGCACCCGAAAATGAGCGGAATTTGGTACTAAACGCATTAAATTATATTTATACCAGTACCGAAAAACATAAGCAAATTAAAGGAATAATAAGCGATAGATATTATAGTTTTAAAGGAAATTATTTCTCTTTTGACAATAATATTTTCATTCCAGACATTTGTCATATTCGTAGAAATGTCAAATCTACGAAAGTTTTAAACAATTTAAATGTTTTCAACACACATACATTCAGCTCTGATAATTATAAAAAAGTTATGAATGACATAATGCTCGATTGTGCTCATGTGCCAATGCTGATATTGATGGAAACTCATTTCAGCATTGAATCAAACTTAAATTCGAAAATGTACTTCGGAGATGTGTCAAACGCATCTTTAGAAGCTTTTGTAAAAGACGTCCAACAGTTTAGTCCGTCCGACAAGTTTAAGGATTGCTCCATAAAGCAAATTAAAACCACTTTAATGGCAATCCTGTGCCTATATATAACATTCGATGAATGTTTAAAAACTAAAATTCATATCCGTACATACATTTATTACACGAGAATTCATAACGATTAAGCTATATTATATTAAGTTAGTTACACCTACTACATATACGGGGGTGACACACAAATCACAAGAGATTTTCGTATAAACGCTTGTTGGCTCTAAATCGCTCAAATTCACCATCTGATCTAGCAACCAAAGATATACTTTTCACTTACAATTTTAAAGGGAAATGCAAACGTTTATAGTGTAGTGATTTCTATGTCACCCCCCATAGTAACTAAATGTCAAATACGAAAGAAATTACAACCTGATTCTACTGAAATATCCGGCGAAATGTACATATTTTTGATAAGGCCTCCTATATACATTTTTTTCCTTCAATTTTTTACAATTTGAAAATATTTTGTTATTCGCCCCGAACACTATGAGTATTTTTCCTAAAAGTACTTTGCTTTATTTTTAGAATGTACATTTTCATTGTTATCACTAGACATCGGATTTTGCATATTTGCATATTTTCGACCGCATGTCCGACTTAAGTTCTGATTGCACACATCTTATTTTTATTGATCTACGATCTAACGTCCGCTAAAAATAATTTTGCATAAATTGCATTGCATATAAAAATATGGAAAATATGCGAAAAACCTTTTTCTTATGAAATTACATAATGATTCTGTCAAATCGGTTTGATATTGTACATCAACGTCTCCAATTCAACTTGTAATCAATTAAAATGCCGAAAATGAGTGAAAAAAACATAAGGTTAATTCAAAAAGAGAGACACAATAAGAGATTTGCATCAAACTGTTTGGCAATACATATTTACATAACAGGCATCCGGCGTGCGTTGTGCGCCCGCTTTAGAATTTTACAATACGAAGAAGTGAAGGTTAATAGGCAATTGCCATCTATCAAATCTTCATGATAATCTAAACCCTTAAAAATTTTTTTTCAAATTTCCTGAGTTTTTGGTCCGTATGATCTTCACCTCCTTTTTACTCGTCGATGTATCCGTCTTAGTGTCAATCTAAACTATTATCAGAATTTCGCAAATGTTAAAAATGTAGAAGCCGATTGACCGACACCTACTTTTTACCCGTCTTTAATTGCAAAGTATTAAATTTTCATGATAATCTGAACTAATCATAAAATATTGTATATTTCCGAATTTTTGGACCGCTTGATCTTTACTCGTCAATTTACCCGTCTACATTATCTTATATGGACGTTGACGTACAATGCGCAGTACGTTCAAGTGGCCCATGCGACACCAAGCCTAACCTTGTTACGCGCGAACCCCAGGCAAAATAGCAGCCCACCTCCCGCCCAACCGACCGTAAGGCGCAGCCACTAACGTGTGACACGAAATCGCGGAGGAAGAACATAAAGTAATGATAACTACGGGCTAAAAAAGTTAAAATAGATATTTTTATAGCAGGAAGAGAAGCTTCAGAGTTAATTAGTCGGTAGAGTTTATTGTAATCAGCACAGAGGACACGAAACGGTTCATGCAAGGCATAGTTAGTATTACAACGATGTAGTGATAGGGGGATAAAATTACGAGTCGGTCTAATAGGAACGTTGAGGTTAATTTGGCCAACCAACTCAGTTGAGTCGATTTCACCATTAATTAGTCTATGTATAAAGATTACACCAAGCATAACTCTACGGTTAATAAGGGAGGGAAGGTTAATCAAAAGAAGTCTACTAGAGTACGATGGTAAACGGAGCTCAGGATTCCAGCCCAAACCACGAAGAGCAAACAATAAAAGCTGTTTTTGCACAGATTCAATTCTATCTTGATGCGTCGAATATTGCGGAGACCACACACATGATCCATACTCGAGAATCGGACGGACAAGAGAAGTGTACAAAATCTTCGTCGTATAGGGATCCTCAAATTCCTTCGACCAGCGCTTAATAAACCCAAGAACACTCCTTGCCCTACAAACAGTAGCCGTAACATGAGAGTCAAATTTAAGTCGGTGATCAAGAATAACCCCAAGATCATTTACCTCATTGGCTGAATCATTTAAGCACTCAAGTGGGACATTATCAAGCATATAAGTGGAGAATTGTGGCAAGCTCCTCTAAAATGTCATAACCTTACACTTGGAACTGTTAAGGTTTAATAGATTATCTTTACACCAAGACTGAAATGCATCCAAGTCAGCTTGCAAATTATAGCGGGAAACCAAATCGTTATATGTTAAACATAGTCTCACATCATCGGCGTACATAAGCACACTAGAGTGAGTCAAGACAGACGGAAGATTATTTATGAAGAGAGTAAAAAGCAATGGACCTAAGTGACTACCTTGGGGTACACCAGAGGTAACCTGGATTAGTTTCGAATATGAATTACAAAATATAACTTTTTGTGTTCTAGAACTTTGGTAATCAGAGATCCAACTAAGAAGGTTAGTTGGGAAACCAATTAAACTCAGTTTATGAAGCAATAAGGAGTGATTAACAGAATCAAAAGCCTTACTAAAATCAGTATAAATGACGCCAGTTTGCATCTTACCAAAGAACCCTTTGATCACTAATGATGTAAGCTCTAATAAGTTAGTGGTAGTATATCGACGCTTCACAAATCCATGTTGATAGGGTGAAATAATGGAACTACATATGTAAATGTTGCAGTTGAGATGTCATAATTCTCTCAAAAGCTTTTGGAATTGCAGACAACTTGGAAATACCTCTATAATTCTAACATCCGACTTATTACCTTTTTTATGGAGAGGAATGATATAAGATTCCTTCCACAACACAGGGAAAGAGGATGACTCAAGAGACAGTTCAAATCATTTATGAATAGGCTTACAAAGTGCATCAGCACAAAACCTAAGTACACAAGCAGGTACTCCATCGGGACCCGGTGCATACACAGGTTTAACAGAGTTAAGAACGCAAAGGAGAGAGCTTTCAGTGATCAGAGGGCTAAAAATACAATTAGACCCATTCAACTGATAGGGGTATGGTTGATTCGCAAAGAAGCTAGAAGACGAGTAGGTTGACATTAAAAACTCGGCAAACAGATCGGCTATGGCCAGATCAGAGTTTGCTTTCGCATTACCATACCGCACAGAAGAGGGCATAGTGGAAGATTTGCGTTTAGAGTTAACAAACGTATAAAACTGCTTAGGATTGTGCGAGAATTGAAGTCTGCAATGGTTAAGATAGTCCTTATATTATTAATTCTAGAACGAGCATCCACATAACGGGAGAAATCGGATGATTTTTCGAATTCTTATACTTTTTGAAATACCTTGACTTCTTGTTTTTCAAATTTATTAGTTCTCTTGTGAACCAAGGCTGCCTATTAGGACAGCGAGGGAGCTCAAGTGGAACACAAACATCAAAAAGCGAGTACAAGGTATCATAAAAAAGTTGTATGGCAACCTCAATATCTGTACAAGTGTACAATTGAGACCAATCGGTTTCAAAAATTAAATCATTAAGTTTTAAAAAATCTGTTTTTTGATAACAACGGGTTTTAGCCGTCGAGTTTTCAGAAGCAGAGCACACCCGAGAGGGCAATTCAATGGTAAGTTCCAATGTAGGATGAAAGGGGTCCTCAGGAAGAACCAACGGGTCAATTCTAGATGCAACATTGCCGGGGGATCCAACAAAAATATTAAATCAAGAGATCTGTTTATCGAGTTGCGATTAGGATTAACTTGTGACAAAGACAACTCAAATAGGCCATCGATAAAATCATGGGACTTCGAAGGTAAATGCGCATTTGATTCATTGTTCGTGGACCACATAACTTTATAATCATTATAATCTAACTCATGCAAAAGTTTGTTGAATCTAACCATCTACGCGTCTACAATTGCTATCCATCAAATCTTGATGATTCCCAAAACTCATAAAATTTTTTTTCCAAATTTGGCGAAAAATCTAATAATAACATTTTTGGAAATTTCGCGATTTTTTTGACAGTTCGGTCTACGCTACCTATATGTACCCGTCTACTATTGCAGTCTATTAAGTCAATAATCTTTGGTCATAAGAAAAATTTGTAAATTTCGCGAATCTATTAACCGTTCGATCTACGCCTCCTATTTACCCGTCTACATTGCCATCAATCAAATCTTCATAATTATCTTTGGTCATACGAAAAATTGGCAAATTTTGACTAGTTAAATCTACCACTTTTATTTACCAATGCCTGCGCGCTTTCGAAAAAACTCAAATGAAAATTTGACAAATTTCGCGGTTTTTGGTTTAAACTTCTTTATACGCGTCTTCAATTGCCATCTATCCAATCTCCATAATTATCTTAGGTCCTTTCAGAAATTTGCAAATGTCGAGATTTTCTCGACCGTTTGATCTTTTTTTCTATTTACCTACCGGTTTACCCGTTTTTTTGATAATCTAAACTCAAATGATAATTTTTGAAATTTCGCGATTTTTTTGACCAATTTTCCAATATTTTAGACAGTTTAATGTACACCTTTGACTTGCCAACGCCTGCACATTTTTAAACACTCAAATGAAAATTTGTAAAATTTCGCGGGTTTTAGACCTTTATAAGCATACATATATGAAAAATGTACTACTTTCGGGATTTTTTGATGGTTCGGTCTACAAATTCCAACTAACCCTCCATATTTACCATATATATAGTGGTATCTATTATAATAATCAAAGCTCAAATTAGAATTTTTGCAAATTTCCCCATTTTTCTGCATTTTTAATACATTTACATTTTTTGCATATTTCTCGCATATTTTGCATATTTATTGCATATTTTTTTGTTGCATATTTTGCATATTATTTGCATATTTGTTTTGCATATGCAAAACCAGATTTTCACCTTAATCTACACAGAAATAAAAAAACCCCTAGAAAGGATATTTAAAATATCACCTTTAAGATCCACTTTATTTAATATCCTTTTCACAGTTTTCAGCTCCTTTGGATGTAGAATTAGGATCAATAGACTATCATTTTTTCTGTCATATCCTTTTTAAGCGAAAACGCTCCAAAGGAGCTTAAAAAATGGTGAACGGGATATTATTTTGGTTGAAGTATCGATTTTGTTATCGGCAAGCGATAGCAGTCAAGCATGCCCATTGGTGCGAAAGAGAAAGACATATTACGAATTTTAATGTCGTGAGCGCTGCTTCATTCGAAGTGAAACAATAGAAGAGAACACACGTGCTAATCCATAGCCGTCAATAAAATTATGTATTGAAAGAGAAATTTAAGTGAAATAATAAACATCAGGTAAGTGATATGTGCTTGCGCCATAATTTATGAATGTATTTAAGATATGTACTATATTTGCACTGCATTTTCACATTTAAAGTTAAAGTGTGTATGTGGTGTGTCGCACTCGGCTTGAGTAAACGAAACTTACAGACATATACGTAAATGCATTAAAATATGTATTAGTTTAGTTTTTTTAAGTCGCACTCGCATTTTAGCATCTCTTTGTATAAGTGTATAGTGAACATGTACTTCAATAATACTAATGAATTTTTATATCTTTCTTGTGCTCTGTTACAGATTCAAAAGGACTTTATGGGAATGATTCCCAAAAAACAACACCTCTTGGAAGTAAAGTGGTACGGCTCCCTGTATATATTATCTTTTTTTTCTATCAGGTGAAAAGGACAAACCTTCTTATATTGCTTCACACTATTTTGAAGACCACATATGTGTCGGGAGCCAACACACAGGATTCAGTAAATAGGTGCATTTGTAGACTACACGCGGTTAACGATTTGGCACACAAAACCGAAATAGGGCTGCAAAAATGTCTTTTTGACATTTGTGTGTATTAAATATTACCTTTATATTATCAAAACGAGACGAACCTTGGAGTGAAACAAGGTTGCCTACTGAGCCCGTTACTTTTCGCACTGTACGTCGACGACATATCCTCCATTCTGCCAGGGGGTGTTTAACTGGGATCGGAACGAATCAAAGTTCTAATGTATGCCGATGACATGGTGCTTCTGGCCGATGACGCCCGTGAGTTGCAGCAAATGATAGACGCAATGCACTCATACTGGCAAACGTGGAGCCTTCAAATTAACTGCGAAAAATCTAAGATAATGGTAGTATGTGATACAAGGGGTCGAAAAGCAAGGACAGATGCTTGGTCTATAAACGGAGTGAATTTGGATATTGTCATCGAGTACCAGTACTTGGGAGTCACTCTTACACCAAACATGTCATTTCGCAAGCATTTAATCAAAAAACTAAGCGACTCGAAAATTGCGATCAATACCACGTGGAACAAATTGCTTAGAAAAAGAAACGTCAGTCACAGCACTAAGTACAAATTGTTCTTAGCCACAGCCAGAGCAATTATGTGCTATGCTGCCCAAGTATGGGGCTTTAGTCAATACGAAGAAGTGGAACGACTCCTCCGTTTGTATATAAAGAGGGTGTTCCACTTGCCTCTATGCTCGCCTAACTATGCTAGACACTTGGAAACGGGTCTTCCAACTATGTTTCTCTACACACTGCAACTTCACTTCGATTATATTAATAAGACTATGCAAATGCCATCCACGCGTCTTCCAAGAATTGTCAAAGAACACCTTTTAGAAGCAAAATCACAGTTTGTCGAAAGGTGGGAAGCCATGGCGTTGGAACACAATATTAGGTGCAACATAGAAGACCATAGCTCATGGAACCATTGGCAGACAAAACTGCTGCAGAGCATAGACAGCACGGAAAGGATTGGCTTTGAATCACAAGCCCGAGAAAGTCAGTCTCGGGACACTTACAGCAAACTGGAGTATAACTTAAAAGATAAAAATTATTTCACTGACAATTTAGACGTGGCATCAATATCAGTCATTTTTCGAACGAGAACGGAAGTGCTCAACCTAACGTATATGCCACTTATCTCAAACCCCAGTCATGGCACTCTCTGCAACACCGGAGAGAGAGAAGACACCGCCCACTTCTTTTCTCGCTGTCCAATTCTGAAGGAACTCAGGGTCCTATACTGGGAAAAAGATACTCTGACCGACCAGGAAATGCACAAGCTCTTAAACGGAAGTAATTGGCGTTCGCTCACTTCCTACCTTAGAGAGTGCCTGCAGTATCGACGCGATTTTTTAAAGGACTATGGAGACATATAACCAGACATCGGAATCGGGGAATCGGAGTTTAGGAAAATGTCACCTACATTTGGCAAACGGCAACATGCCACAGCCAAAATTTTTTATAATCATTGTAAATCCTTTAATGTTTGAAACTTTTTGTCACTATAAGATTTTTGTACCTATATATATATACACGCATTAATAGAAATCAATGAAAATAAATTTCAACTACTACTACTATTATCAAAATTAAATAAATTGATACAAATTATTGTGCTGTTTTTATTTGGAAATGATCTTTACAACAGCTCCTTGGGATATGTCAGTAAGATCCAATGGATATTAAGAATTGGATATTAAAAAAGATCAAAAGGACATTTCATAAAGATCCAATGGATATGAAAAAGGATAGTTTTTAACAGTTCAAATGGATAGTTGTTAAATATTCTTTGAATATTTTAATATCCTTTTTTCGAAAAAAAACGTCGACTTCGAAAAGATCCAATGGATCCCAAAAAATGATAATTAACTATCCAGTCCAAATGGATATCGAAAAATCATCCTGACGATCATCAAATAATATTCTTTTTTCTTTCAGTGTACGTTCATTTAAAAAAGTGCATAAAATACGATGTCTAGTTATCACCAAATTTGAAAATGTACATATATATGTCAGTGGAAATAGGCTATTATTCAGTTCTTAACAACGTATTCAAAATTTGTTCTTTACATTTACAAAGTTTATTTTCAGTTACAAAAACAGTTCTAGGAATAATTACCAAAGTATTTTAGAAATTTTGCAACAGCTTTAATTTAACAGAGATGTTGGCTCGATTACGAACAGAAAGCTTTAGAAAGCTACAGGAAAACTTTTTGTACTAGAAAGATGAGCTTTGTGTTCTCAGCTCAGAACTCAGAGGAGTTAACATGCGAATAGCGGATAGCAGCAGTTGGGGCGATAAATCAAACAGTTATTAAATATAGGAAAATAATAAAAATTGAATTCAAGAATCTGAAAGTATTTCATGTTGCTCAGGTTTGTCTTTTATATTCAATTTCAGACAATTGAATTATATTTCAATTTGGCAAGTTAAGCGGTAATAATACAGGAGCACAATTTATTACTTGATGTTTGCCACTTAATTTCTTTCGGCCTTAATTAATGCCATTATAATTAGTTGCTGTGCATTTATCAGGGGACTTAACTCATACCCATCTGCTACCTATGTATATATGCACACACTCACACATGCAATTGTTATCTGCCTCGTGGCTAATAAACATACGCACATGAGTTTGCACTACTTAGGATCCTGTGACCGCATATATTATACTATACGATTAACTCGCTTTGGGCCATCAGAAATCCAAGTTCCGTTTGACAGTCCAGCAGCAACAACAAAACGAGTTAAAACACTTAATTTTATTGGTTTCAATAATTCACATTTGTAAGCCACGAATAAAGCCAACGTAATGACATATCATGCATTCATGTGGGTGTATAAATTCAGGAGGCATGTAAAGAATTCTGAATTGCGCAATATTGATGCAATCAATTTGAAAGTTCATCTTTTAACCTTGTCAGAAGTCATAGGCAATATGTTTCAAGCTATTGAAATGTTTCATTAATGAAAAGTTAATAAGAAGAAGTCAGGTTGAATGGTTGGTCATGGAACCACTGCTAGAATGCAGTGAAGTTAAATTTGCTAAAATGAACATCTATTAAAATACAAGCTTCCATCAATTTAGTAAACATTTTCGTAAAGTTCGAACTTTACCAAACAAAATCTCATGTTTCTAGAAAAGAACACTGCTTCTTGGCAACTCTGAAGTTTTCTATTTCCTATCTGGAAGATCAGTTGATTCGTGCACTTGAATAAGCTAGCCTTTCAAGGTCCTCAGTCACGTACTCAGTAATATGTTTTGAGCATTTATATTGTTTAAATGTTCATGTTTAAATAACTATTTAATCATAGACAACTACAATGAGTGGGGCCAAGCACTTGCGTTTGCGCTACAACACTTCGGTGAAGGAGGCCACCATGAGATTTCCTCGTACTTTGATAATTAGCCCATCTTTCGGGACATTTCGTTTGGACTGCAGCAATATGACGTCAAGCTCAATCTGCAGGAGGTGCAACGTCGCATTGCCAACTATAGGAACATTTATTTAAGCGAACGCAGCCGCATGGAGGCGGACAGCGAATACAAATCGGATTGGCGTCTATATCCCTTGGACCATTGCCTATTCAGTCTGTCCAAGTCCCAGCCAGGTGTCCATCATGAGCCGCAGATATTGGAACAGGCGGAGAATCTGGCCCGATCTGCTTGAATCCATGAATCATTTGAAACTCGAACGTGATCCTGATGGTTGTGCCTTCCTGGAGGTAGACCTGTCCATCGCGCAAGCGCAGCTGAAACCGGAATCTTTGGAAATGAAGACTGAAATGAAATCATCTGAATTAGATGAATCCATTACGGATGTTTATCCACTTCCCCGCTTACCTTTGGCCCCACCCGATCGTACGCTGGAGATGCACTTGGCTAATTCTACATCTACATATCAGTTTCCTGCTACAACGTCTCCGCGTCGCTTTCGAGGTCGACGGAGTATTATACCGCGCACCGGACAAATCACCAAGATTCAAATCGAACGCTTGCGAAAGGCAAATGATTTGCTGGAGGAAGAAAATTTAACTTATCTGAACGATCTCGAGCTGAAGGAGACATTTCTCTTTTCTTGCTAACAGAGGATTCAAATAAGTCTATTGTATGATGGGCAAGCCAACCACCACCACTCAACCTGGTGACGAGTGGGCCTTGATGTAAAGATTCTATTAGTTTTAATTTCTTGTTTTAAAATGTTTCAATATTTTGGAAAAGTTCCTTCAGTATGAGAAAAAAAGCTAATCTAATCAAGTTCAAGCGAATGAAATGTACAAAGAAAGCTTAGCGCTAACCTAAGACATTTTTTATGTTTATACCAACCTTCAGAATAAAGCCAAAATATGAAAGGGCTGAACAAAATAATTTTATCCTATTTGGAAAAAACATTTTGTTGTTATGTTAGCTAAGGTACTCCGTGAGTATAACAACATTTTACATTTATTTAACATAATTTACTTTAACATTTATTTGGCCGATTTTGTGGACTATACTCGTAAGAGCCATTTGAAGACTCATTTGGATGGTAATTTATTAGCTTAGTAAAATCTGTTAATGTAGGCCGAACAAAAAAAAAGATTTTAGTTATTTTATAAATCGAGAAAAACACTTATAGGCTATTCACACTGAGGCACATCTAACATCTAACATCATTATCAAAGATGTTCCATAAGCATTTGCCGTGCCAAAATTGTATCATCATACCAACATCTTCTGGGGATGTTCCTGTTTTACTTCGTTCCAATCAGTATTTTCACGATAGTTTTTGTCCACCACTAAAAATTTCTCATTCACTGCGAAACATGAACAATGTCACCGAACGGGAATGACAAAATATGCTTAATTAATTCAAAAATATCAAAAATTCCGAACTAACAATTACGAGAAACATACGTAGGATTATCATAGTAAGTATTATTAACTGAATTATATGAAAAGACATTTAATGATGTACATGTTTTGACCTTATTGCATATGTTGAGGAATTCATATCGAATGATATTATAGAGTTCGTCCCAGAGGTGTCGGATTGTGGCACCATTTCTGAAATTCCTGACCACCAAGCGGAAGCATCAAAGGGATCTTCGTAGTATGCTTCGTGAGATGGCAGCGAGTTAAGCTACCTTCCAGTCCGAACCATTTGTGCCTTGCAATACGCTTTTATTCTTCATTCGAAATAAACGTAAAAATAGCAGATCATATCTCTTCAGCACCAGAAGAGTAGTCTGCAGAAGTATTAGATTGGTTTGGCTTCTTAAGGGAGTTCATTTGAGGCAAGTTTCCAATTTCCATTGTAGGCACTGTTGTGGATATTTAAGATATTGTGCAATATATAGCAGTGGAATGGCGTTGCGTCAATTTGTGCCTCTTAATCTTAACACTTCAAGCCTGCTTACAAGCATTAAGAAGGTTCATTGCGCCATCCTAATGTTCTTTTTAAACATGTCAAGCCGCTTCTTAAATATAAAATGATAACTTGTAAGCAAATTGCACCACTTACAAATATCCAAGCGCTTCTTGGTATGTGGAGATTCATACCTCTCACGGGCAACAGCTCCTCTTCATCTTCAATCTCTGCAACAATCGCATTATTGACTAAATCTGCTATAAGCTGCCGAATAAAAAGTTGCTGTTTTGTAACAACAGGTACAACAACCACCAATTGTTCTTTAAAATTCAGTCAATGAATAACTTGGGGGACTAAAGATGTTAGATGTCAGATGTTGTCAGTGTGAATCGCAATTTCACATCTTCAAAAAATTCCTTGCGTTCCGCTGAGATGTGCTCAGTGTGATTAGCCTATTAGGGCCGATTTCACATCTTCTATATAGCTGCTATTAGTCAGATAAACTCACAATTTAATCTATTATTTGTTAGTTTATGTGACAGATAGTAGATATGTAAACAATGTGAAAGCGTCCCTTAATTGATATAACTTACTTGTGGAATTATTTGACTTGCAAGTTACATTTCGAGAAATTGAATTATGAAAATTAAGAATATTTCACAAAAATTTGCATTCATTGGGCATTTTATTACCGTATCTCAGCTATCGAAAAGTTCAGCACAGATAATTCAAAGAATTTGACCACTAGCAAAACACATTAAAAATCAGCTATTGGGAAAACTATTATGCAGACTTTAATAAGCTGGTTATGCCTATTTGTGAGGCCCATCAGTTTTCAATTACAGAAGTTCCTGTCTCACCTTAATACGCACGGCCCATACCTTACCCATCTCTGATGGTTTTATGGCAGTGGAATATTTCATAGGTAGGTAGGTAGGTAGTTCCGGCTGGCCCTTTGTAGGGACCACACATAGACCTTACGGTCCTTAGTGAGGCCGGGTGGCCGGGTTCTTGCAGATGTCCGTTGTCGTGATTCCTAGCTTTTTCGCGTGAGCAGCTGCTAGGCAGTGACCAGCTAGTATGCCTATAAGCAGTCTACAGTCTCTTCTTTGGAGCTGTAGCATATAGTGCGTGAGTTTTTTGAAATTCCGCAGCCGGTTGTGTTCTTCCACTTTTCCTCTGCTTCTTTCTCCGCTATCTCCACCATCTTGCTGTGTAGCGTCTGTACGGAGATAGATATGTTTAGTGTTGCTTCTTGGCTTAGTGCGGTTCCAGCTTTTGCAAGACTGTCAGCCATTTCGTTTCGATCAATGCCCCGGTGGCTGGGAATCCAGTAGATTTGCACCTTTCTAGAGATGCTGAGGGAATCTATTGCCTCCCTGCTTGCCAAAACATTTTTGGAGTTAATGGTGTGTCTCTGCATTGCTTTGATTGCCGCTTGGCTGTCAACGTATATGTTTATTTGGTTGTTTTGTGCGTATTGTTCTGCCAATTCCGCTGCTTTCCTTATTGCGAAGACCTCCGCCTGGAATATGGTGCAGTGGTCTGTCAGTTTATAGGAGAGCCTCAATTTCGGCTCATCGCAGTCCTGAGGCCATCTTGGAGCCGTCTGTAAATAGGTGCATTGCTTCCTGGGCCAGTCCTGTACGCCAGTCTTCTGGTCCCAGTAATGCTGATGCACCTGTGAAGTTGGTTTTTGGGATCATGTAGTCCGTGCTACTGTTGATCACTCTACCCTTCGTGCTGTGTCCATAGCTTTGTAGCGCCATGGTGCCTGCCGCACAAAGACGTTGGGCCGTCTTTTGTGCGTGCTGAGGCGTGCTTGGATGTCCAGGGGGTTGACTCCTAGGATGTGTTCGACTGCTTTTGTTGGAGTGGACCTCCGCGCCCCCGTTATGCAGACTAATGCCTGCCGCTGGGCCTTTTCCATCAGCTTTAGATATGTGGACTTCTCCGTGGCTTGCCACCATACCAATATGCCATGTAGTAGTATCGCTCGTATTATTGAGATAAAGAGCCAGTGCGTTAGACTTGGTGATAGGCCCCAAGTACTGCTTAGCATCTTCTGGGATGCATATAGCGCCTTGTTTGCCTTTTTCACCCTTTCCTCCACATTGAGTCTCCATGACAGCTTACTGTCGATTACTACTCCAAGGTATTTTACGTTGTTCTTTGACGTTAGCTGTATTCCATTTATCGTAGGTGGAGTCCATTGCGGTACCTTGTATCTCTTGGTGAAGAGAATCAGGTCCGTCTTCTCCGCATTGATACTGAGTCCGGATTCTGTGGCCCCCTTTAGTATCTCTTTGAGAGTAGAGTCCATGATTGAGCTAAGAGTCGATGGACATTTCCCCATGATAATTATGCTTATGTTGTCAGCATATGCGGTTATCTGCCCTGAGGCGTTCCTCCATGTGCCTCTTTCGTCATGGTTGTGGTACCCCACTCGGCTTGTACTCTTCTGCAGCTCAGCAGGTTGTATATCCAGGAGTACAATGTCTTGTGTATTGCTAGTGCCCTTAGGCTTCGCATTATCGCTTCTGTGGTGACGTTGTTAAATGCACCAGATATATCTAGGAATGCTCCCATGGCAAATTCCTGATGGTACTGTGCCTTCTCGATGGTGGCTACTAGGGAGTGTAGCGCCGTTTCCACCGATTTCCCTTTCGTGTAGGCGTGCTGATTGTTCTCCAAGGTCAGGTTCAAGCCTTCTCTTATGTAGAGATCTAGCAGTTTTTCCATTGTTTTGAGCAGGAATGATGTGAGGCTTATGGGCTGTTGTCTTTTGGTTGCACATGACTTCATTTTCCCGCTTTTGGCAAGAATACAACGCGTGCTGTCCTCCAGACCACAGGTACATAGCTCAATTTCAAGCAAGCTTCAAAAATGGATTGCAGCCATGGGACGATTGCGCATTTGATCGTCTTTAGCATGGCTGGGAATATTCCATCCAGTCCTGGGGATTTGTAACTCGCGAACGAGTCGATCGCCCAACGGATTTTCTCTGGAGTGATGATGTTAGTTGGGATGTTGCTTTGATGCGTGTGTAGGTCAAGAGGCTTATCTGACTCAGTGACTACAGTACAGCCTGGGAAGTGCGCATCAAGAAGAGCGCATGTCGCTTCCCTGCTGCATGGGTGGCTGCTTTGACAGCAGTTTCCGGAGTCTAGCTGTTTCGGAGACCTTCTCTAATATTTCATAGCAAAGCGTACAAAAATTGTCTTCGAATCGTTAACAACATTTCATGATAACTACCCTTTTTCACTTCCAAATTCTGTTTCACTTGTTTTAAAGTATTCTTTAAATGCTATGTAGGCTATGTTTAAGTGAAAGATATATCACTTCGATCGCAATGAGCAAATCGATGCGCACAAACGTACCATAATATAGTTGGCTTTACAAGGAAGTGGATACTTTTATTAGAAGGCGAGAGGTACATTTTTGAACATTCCGTATGCCAGCATCAAAAAGTAAAATTTGATATATAAATAGTCATTGTTTTTCTAATCAATTGCGAGCAAAAACTGACTTTAATTCCAGAACCAAAGGTTTGTTGGTGAATCTGAACACGCAGTTGGGTCTAGTTTTAGGTTTGGTTTATAGTCCACATAAAATTATATAATCGTATTCCATTTTGCAGTTTTTTGACTGTCGAGTACCATCTCTTTACCATTATTAATATCTATCGTGCGCTTTTCAAGACATTAAAGAATTTTGGTTAGACCTTTTTTGGCGGTAGCCAGATATGGTTTGCAAATACAGAATTGACGCAAAGCTAGTCTTTAATTGAAACTCTGGATATAAAGTGATACTATCAGAATTTGAGGCTCGAATACCGGGTTTTTTTTTAAGTTGAATTTTGTAGAGCTGTGTTTATTATTCTGTAGCAAGAGGTAAGAAAAAACAAGAAAGCAAAGCTAACTTCGTCAGTATCGACGTTATTAACCGAATAACAGAATAATCAAAAATCAAAACTTTAATGGATCAAGGAGTCTCCAAGAGAGTAGTTGAGGTGGTCCAAGTAGGGTCCGGTCAGGTGTTCCCAATAAAAAGCAGGAGCTTCAATAATGTGCGTCCTAACAAAATGCGCTTGTAAAGATCAAGCAATAAGTTTTATTTACAATTTTACAATATCCTAGCGCAGATAGGTCGAAGATGCAATGCCCTAGCATTCAGTTGCATTTGATATTCGTATACACGATGATGCGCTTTTCCATTGTTCCATTGTAAATAAACTTAACTATAATTGTATGTGGGGTTTGGTGACCTGTTTTTGATTTTAGTCAATGTTACAACTGGCTAGCTCAAGGTCTTCTTTGGTTGATTATAAGCCTTTTTATAACCAACACAAATCAACAGATATTAATTACAACATTTTGGAATAGCAATTGGGTATGTCCGTACAACGATCGCTGTTTCGAGAATAACCAAATTCTCTCATCAGCGGACTTGTTTTTGCTGTTCACACTTCAAACAAACATCCAGTTAGTACTTATATTCTCAAGGTGGCGAATAAAGACATAGGAATTACACTATTATAAATTCGCAGCCCGAACTTCGGCTATGGTTTTTTGTTTGAAGGTGTTTTGTTTACCAATTTGCTGTAATTAATTCTGTTGCTTATGGCTGCTGCTAGGTGGTTGGGCTATCCATCCAATAATCCTCCTTAGCAGGGCCACGAGTTTTTTGTAAATACACAAGGTATTTTTTTGTTTGTTTTATAATAGGGAAACCGTTTTTTGGTTTTTATTACTGCGAATTTATAAATCGTCATATCTCCCACAGTTTTAATGATAGATTGTTCTTACTCTTGCTCAAGGAATCGTAAAGATCGGATGAACGATACTCAAGTTATGAGCAAAAAACGGTCAGTTAGCACCCCTCACCCACCCCACCCATAACCTAGGCATTGCGATCAGCAGAAGCAATCTTAGTGAGAGAAAGAGAGAGAGAGAGAGAGAGCGCTTAGAGAGCGCACTGCGTTGTGCGTTGTGTGTTAACTGGCCGATTGACTCGTGACCAAATGCGAGCTGCGACATTAAGGGTGCAGAGTATGTTATAGTCGGGCTTGACCGACTTTCTTTCTTGTTTTTAACAGTATAAGCTGCAATTGTTGCTTTTCAATTGCAAAACAAAATCACTTTAATTCATTTTGAATGATGCGCAAAGGTAAACAAACAGACCATATCAGCTGTTGTGGATGCGGAAGTGGACGCTGAACGCAGTTAAAACACCTTTGGGTGATTCGGCTATTAAAGCGAATTGAGCTAACGCTACTATTGGCTTCCATCAATTGGGGAAATGCCTGCTTATGAGGATCTGCACTGCTTGTCGGGGCAGTTAACGGGGCAGTCGATAGCACTGTCTATACTATCGATGTTTGTGTATTTGGCCAACCATCGATTGTTGTGACCCGCTGTCGATGTATCGGAGCAGAAAATTGCGCATTTTTAAAAGTTAATCCATTAGTTTAAAAACAGATTTTAGTTGAATTGACTTATGCTTGGATGGAACGCAAAAATAAAGATCAAACAACAGCAGCAGAGACCAGGCATGTAACAGTTGCGCCTCAGAAACAAGTAGCGATATAGCACATCGTCTGGCACTTTCTGGCAGCCAAAATGTTTGGCTTTAGAACCTTAAAAGGTTGACCTTTCCTATCAAATCAGTCCGATTGGAGGAATCAGGGGTGATCATAACTATTACTTCAGCTGAATATATATCACATAGACAATGGCACACAAAAAATAGTACTGACTCAACAAAAATTTCATAAAAAGAACACAGCAAATTAAAAACAATTAATTTCTTAGAAAAATTAAGTTAGTACCTTTCTTTTTAATATTTAATAAAAGTTTTTGTTAATATTGGGTTTTTTTTAAGGTCACTTCGGCACAGACGAAGTAAGCGTAGCCTTCTCATGTTTACTAATTAAACAACGGGCATTGTTGTATAAATCAATTTATTTTGTATCATCCCCTATTCCTTGCAAACTATACGTTTAAATTAGAGACTTTTGGAAGTACGAAAACATTTGTTTTGAAATCAATGCCAACTACAAAAACATTGTATATACTTATACACTTTCGATGAGCATGCTTGTATGATTTCAATTGTACTGACCTGCTCAGTGTGAGCGAGGTACCTTTTATTTAGAATTTATCATCCCTTATCTTCCAACTTAACTAAGGCAGTATTTGTAAGATAGCTGCGTGTGTATAAATATAAAAATGCATTCGTGTGAGGAATACATACATTTAACCGGATGACCTTTTCAAGTGGTTTGTCTAATCCTTGAAAGCAACCGTAATTAAATTTAATGTTACAAATAACATATTTTATGATGATGATAACGCAACGTTAGGACCCTGGTCGAGTCTCATGTTCAAGTTCGAACAAACGTGTTAAATTTATCATCGATGGTTCTTACACAAATAATCTTTTGGCTTATGTTATTTATATCCACACTTTCATTTTCCCCGAAAATGCTTAAAACATCCAAGACATAAGAAAAATTCCATCTACAAAGGGACGACCTTTTTTGTCAACGCTAATGAAATCAAATGAAGCCTTTTTTTGGCGATCGGAATCGGATATCTCGATGGTTTTAATCTTTTTCATAGAGTTGTAAACTCTTTCCCTTTTTATATCAAAGTTTTTTTTTAGTCTGAGTGCAATTTTTTCCTCTCATCTCCAAGTAGGCTGTGCGAATCTTTGTGAGTTTCATAGTGTCGCTGCAAACTATATTTCTCTTTCTTTCCAATTATGCGGTTGCAATAAATGCATTGTGCATCATGTGTAATATTTAATGAAAAAAAGTAATCTGTTTCCCACGCTAGGTCCCACATTTTTTTTCTACCGTTTATTAAAAACTGCAATCAAAGGAAAAAAGCGCATACGAATCAAAGCAATCGCAAGCTCCACCTAGTAAATCATAAATTTTTATCGACTTTGCAATCAAAAGTATAGAACTTTTTTGCTCAGTGTATCCACAAGACATTGTACTCCTGTATATACAACCTGCTGAGCTGCAGAAGAGTACAAGCCGAGTTTTTTTATCGACTTTGCAATCAAAAGTATAGAACTTTTTTGCTCAGTGTATCCACAAGACATTGTACTCCTGTATATACAACCTACCACAACCATGACGAAAGAGGCACATGGAGGAACGCCTCAGGGCGGAGTCCTGTCGCCCCTTCTATGGAACCTTGTGGTCAACGAACTACTACGGAAATTCCGCAGGAAAGCACCCAAGATAACCGCATATGCTGACGACATAAGCATAATTATCATGGGGAAATGTCCATCGACTCTTAGCTCAATCATGGACTCTACTCTCAAAGAGATACTAAAGTTGGCCACAGAAGCCGGACTCAGTATCAATGCGGAGAAGACGGACCTGATTCTCTTCACCAAGAGATACTAGGTACCGCAATGGACTCCACCTACGATAAATGGAATACAGCTAACGCCAAAGAATAACGTAAAATACCTTGGAGTAGTAATCGACAGTAAACTGTCATGGAGACTCAATGTGGAGGAAAGGGTGAAAAAGGCACCCAATGCGCTATATGCATCCCAGAAGATGCTAAGCAGCACTTGGGGCCTATCACCAAGTCTAACGCACTGGCTCTTCATCTCAATAATACGACCGATACTACCACATGGCATATTGGTATGGTGGCAAGCCACGGAGAAGTTCACATATCTAAAGCTGATAGAAAAGGCCCAGCGGCAGGCATTAGTCTGCATAACGGGGGCGCTGAGGTCCACTCCAACAAAAGCACTCGAACACATCCTAGGAGTCAACCCCCTGGACATCCAAGCACGCCTCAACACGCACAAAAGACGGCCCAACGTCTTTGTGCGGCAGGCACCATGGCGCTACAAAGCTATGGACACAGCACGGTGGGTAGAGTGATCAACAGTAGCACGGACTACATGATCCCAAAAACCAACTTCACAGGTGCATCAGCATTACTGGGACCAGAAGACTGGCGTACAGGACTGGCCCAGGAAGCAATGCACCTATTTACAGACGGCTCCAAGATGGCCTCAGGACCAGAGCGGGCAAACAAACGGAACGTTTAACGAACCGTTCGCGAAAGAGAAGAAACTATTCATTTGTTTTATATCGGTTACTATAGTCAGGGAAAACGAAACCACTAACTTTATATTGCCGAAGAGCGCAAACGAAACGATTGGAATATTGTTCTCGCGAGAGCTGCGCTGCCTTGAAACGTTTGGGAATGAAATATATGCAAAACAACAAAGCTGAGAGAATCAAAGAAGTAAAAAAAAAAAAGTGTATACAAATTGAGCAGCAAACGTTTCCGAACTATTCGCCCTCGTTGCATATCGTTCCGATTCCCTTTGTTCCCTTCACAAGATGAGAGCATTTCGCTTTACGTTTAGTTTGCTCTCACGAACGCAAACTGAACGGAACTCATTTTTTTACCGTTGCATTTTATCGGGTTTTGTTAGTGTTTCGCTCTGTGCAAAGAAAGAAACGAAACGATTCAGAAACGTTTCGTTTCGTTTGTTTGCCCGCTCTGCTCAGGACTGCGATGAGCCGAAATTGAGGCTCTCCTATAAACTGCCAGACCACTGCACCATATTCCAGGCGGAGGTCTTCGCAATAAGGAAAGCAGCGGAATTGGCAGAACAATACGCACCAAACAACCAAATAAACATATATTATACGTTGACAGCCAAGCGGCAATCAAAGCAATGCAGAGATACACCATTAACTCTAAAAATGTTCTGGCAAGCAGGGAGGCAATAGATTCCCTCAGCATCTCTAGAAAGGTGCAAATCTACTGGATTCCCAGCCACCGGGGCATTGATGGAAACGAAATGGCTGACAGTCTTGCCAAAGCCGGAACCGCACTAAGCCAAGAAGCAACACTAAACATATCTATCTCCGTACAGACGCTACACAGCAAGATGGAGGAGATAGCGGAGAAAGAAGCAGAGGAAAAGTGGAAGAACACAACCGGCTCAGAATCTACAAAATCTCCAAAGAAGAGACTGTAGACTGCTTATAGGCATACTAACTGGTCACTGCCTAGCAGCCGCTCACGCGAAAAAGCTAGGCATCACGACAACGGACATCTGCAGGAAATGTAAGGAACCTGGAGTCGTTGAAACTCTGGAACACCTCATCTGCAGGTGCCCAGCGATCGCTAAGACGAGACTAAAACATCTGCACTCCCCAAGTCTCAACTCTCTTGAAGAGGCGGCAAGGAGGTCTCCCAAACAACTATTGGCATTTGCCAAAACGTCAAACATCCTCTTGGATTTCTAATGGTACCCAGAAAAAGCCACCCGGCCTCACTAAGGACCGTAAGGTCTATGTGTGGTCCCTACAAAGGGCCAGCCGGAACTACCTAACCTTGCTCAGTGTACAATGCAAACAAAGCGCCGAGAATAATCTTCGACTCTGGCGATCGACTGAAGGCCTGTATACTCTCTTGGCCCCAGCTTCGGCATGCGTTCTGCTCGTATACGTGAAAATAACTAAATGTCTTCGTCCCCCAGGGGGTTCTTGTGACCATAGCTATTCTTAATCTATCTACCGAAATCAAGCCCATTCGTTGACAAAAATGGAGTGATCCGGCTTTTTCTTGAACCGTGAATAGCGAGCGTCATATTATGAATATTTTGTGCTCACCTTATGAACGGCTTGGCTTGGGCAGGATTTAAGAACATGTGTCTTTAAATTCTCTTTTGTTTATTTTAAATTTTGTATTATATATTTTGTCTCTGATTTCCTTTTTTTTTAACTTTATCGTTCTTTTCTAGGGATCGAACTCAATAACTTGCTGCTACTTCAGCGCAAGAGTTGGCATCTCGACCATCACGACTATCGACCTCACTCGAAACGCTGCGGCGAATGGCATTAAAGAAGTCAAAACAGTTGTTGACTTTTATGTAGCACGCTAGGGCGGCAAAATCAAGAATAAAATGCAGAAGCACAGCAGCGTAGGAAAAAACACGAGAGCGTAAGTTAAAGTCGGTCTAACCGACTTCGATTATCGAAGTTCGATTTACCCGTTAATCATGGAAAGAAATGTTTAATAACCTTCCTGTGTGCCGGTGGTGGCACAGATGAAAAGTATGGTTAATTCTCAACTGCGTAGAGGGCTTAAAACTATAACCAGGTACAGATTATTTTCGTTGTTAAGGAAATGTACCTAAACCGTGACCGATTAAATTCTTATTTTGACAAACCAGCCGAGTATTATAATTTATATATTTTGACAATAAGTGCATCATTGTTGCATCTTACAATTTTAAAAATCGTAGGGAGAGAGATATCGACAAGATTTCTCCGCTGGGAATATTACCATTAAATGGGTTGCGTTGATCAGCGCGACATGTTCGTCCTTCATGAAATTCTCCAACTTATTTTCGTTATAGTCTTTGAATCCATTTTTACAAAATTTGTGTACTCAATTCTCGTAGATTCCTCTGACCCCCTTTGGGTCAGAGTTGATAATTAAGCTGTTTTTGAGAAATGAGAAGACACTAAGACGGAGATAAGACAAATAGCCAAAAAAAAGCAAGCAGTTTTGGACTTTGGTCAATCCCAAGGCTGGCCCCGAAGCAAAGCAAAAGGCGACCTGGAAGCCTCTCACAAGAAGAACACACTCAAAAGAACACAGTCACCAAGCTGCACAAGTTGTAGCAAACTTCGCGCGCGACTTTAAGGAGGTCCAGGAAAATATCCAGCTGTCTACGAATCAGGAGGTCCTGGCTAATACTGTGGCCACGAATGAAGTGGATGAGCCTAACATGTCGGTTGACACATCTTCAACCACCCTCTGTGGCCCTTGCCAACAAATATTGGACGCGGCGGCGGTTCCATTAGTGGTAACTGCTGTTTTACAGAAACAGCTGACTGACTGGAAACGACAACGGGCCAAATATCGAATGATAATTAAGCGGTAGTCCACACAACACATGGAAGATGAAGATATGCAGGATGATTCAACTACTATATTCATTGCCTTCTTTGCGGTTAAATATTTTAAGGTGAAGTCTCTCCGAAAGCAAAACAAAAAGAAATAAAGAAAAGAAAATGTACTTCTGTTCGGGGGAAATAAATAAAATTAAAAAAGAGCTCCGTGTTGTACGGCAGCCCAGACTGAACTAAACAACTCTACAACAATTCCACTCAGCTTGAATTCATAGAATGACATTTCCATTCCATGGCCAACTTGTTAGTTTCAATTCTACAATTTTCAAACAAGTAAGAAAGTCGGTCAAGCCCAACTGTAATATGCCCTTTATCTGCGAAAGTGTATGCTTAGTATGGACATTTGCACAAATAAAATATACTCTGTGTACCATTGGAGCAGAGCATGCAAAATCAGGCGACCGCTTTGCTTTAATATATACTAGCAGTTCGGCGCTCGTTGCTTCAAAACTTATACGAAAATTGAAATATTTTCGACATTTTTGAGAGCTTTCGATCTTTACCATCCTTTATGACTGTCTAGACTCATATGTAAAACATGACTTGGGACTCAGTGCATACAAGAGACACTCCGGCCACTTGCTCACAACAGCATTGAAACAAAAAGGCAAGACAAAATCGAAAGCATTGCGTCGCCAGTGCGCGATCAATGCTCATAGACGAATTCTGTTTACTGACGAGAAAATTTTCACCATGGAGAAATCGTTCAACAAACAGAACGATAGAGTGTATGCTGTGTCATAAAAACAAGCGTCCGAACTCATTTCGTGAGTTTAGAGAGATCACATGCCGGCTTATGTGATGGTTTAATGGGGAGTCGCCTATGATGAGGTCACCAAGCTCAATTTTTGTGAAAAATTAGTCCAAGCTTCTGCGAAAGTGTATTAATCCGACGTTTTGGAACTGGTTGTGAAGCCTCTCAACACGATATTATTTGCAAACAAGCTGTGGAATTTTCAACAAGACTCCGCTCCAGCTCACAAGGCAAAAGCGACTCAAACATGGCTTAAAAACCATGTACCAAACTTCATTTCTACTGTTAGCCCAGACCTGAGTCCACTGGATTACAAACTGTGCTCCGAAAACAGTTTTGAAAAATACTCATTCGTTTTCATTTTACGACCAGAAAACCGTGTACCAAAACAATTGCGAGTCTAGGTATATACTCACACAGTAACAGTTTAGCAATAAAAAACTAGCAACAAGACAATCGGTCCAAAAAACAACGCGAAATTTGCATAATTTTATATAAGTAGTTTAGATTGTTATGAAAACGGGTAAATAAAAGGTGTAAAAAAGTCGAAATTCGCCAAATTCATATATGAGTCTAGACTGTCACAAAGGATGGTAAAGATCGAAAGCAATTTTCGTATAAGTTTTGAAGCAACGAGCGCCGAACTGCTAGTATATATTAAAGCAAAGCGGTCGCCTGAGTTTGTATGCTCTGCTCCAATGGCACACAGAGTATATTTTATTTGTGCAAATGTCCATACTAAGCATACACTTTCGCAGATAAAGGGCATATTACAGTTGGGCTTGACCGACTTTCTTACTTGTTTGAAAATTGTAGAATTGAAACTAACAAGTTGGCCATGGAATGGAAATGTCATTCTATGAATTCAAGCTGAGTGGAATTGTTGTAGAGTTGTTTAGTTCAGTCTGGGCTGCCGTACAACACGGAGCTCTTTTTTAATTTTATTTATTTCCCCCGAACAGAAGTACATTTTCTTTTCTTTATTTCTTTTTGTTTTGCTTTCGGAGAGACTTCACCTTAAAATATTTAACCGCAAAGAAGGCAATGAATATAGTAGTTGAATCATCCTGCATATCTTCATCTTCCATGTGTTGTGTGGACTACCGCTTAATTATCATTCGATATTTGGCCCGTTGTCGTTTCCAGTCAGTCAGCTGTTTCTGTTTTGCTTTTTTTGGTCTTGTTGGCTAATTTCCTTCTTTGCTTCTTGAGATGTTGAAGCATTTTGGATCAGATTTTTCTCAATGACATCAGTCTTCTTAAGTGTGGTCTTGGCATATATGTACGGTTCGTTGCCACAAGTTTGAACGTGAAGGGCCATATTTTACCTCTATTGTGCAAAGTCTTCCAATAAAATAGTTTTACTTAATCTTCACAGCTGTGTTATTTTTTTAATGTATTATTTTGTACTGAATAAAATGCAGAAGCACAGCAGCGTAGGAAAAAACACGAGAGCGTAAGTTAAAGTCGGCTCTAACCGACTTCGATATACCCGTTACTCAAGGAAAGAAATGTTTAATAACATTCCTGTGTGCCTGAGGTGGGACAGCCAAAAAGTATGGTTACTTCTCAACTGCGTAGAGGGCTTAAAACTAAATCGTGACCGATTAAATTCTTATTTTGACAAACCAGATGAGTATTATAATTTATATATTTTGACAATAAATCGGCACCTTAGCTTAATTATATAACTCCGTAATCACTCAATCAATTTTGACAATCCTTTCCCTACATGAAGCCGTGTACCATTCTGAATTGAACGAAAAATCATCATTTAATGCATCTAGTAACACGCTCTCTGAAGACGTAATTTTTGAAGGATCGCTCTTCGCTGATCACAATAATCCCATGCTATCACAACAATCACCTGGACAGGGAAATATATTATTGGAGCTGTATTTTAAATTACCATTGTGTACCCTGGAACGGGACCCTCTTAAGTTCTGGATGGAAGATAAATACGCATTGCCACTGCTTTTTGACATGGGATTGTCATATTTTATTACACCGGGAAGCTCCGTGCCATCGGAACGGTTGGCTTCGGCTATAAAAAGTGTGGTTTCTGACACCAGAAGCCGAATGACCGATGAGCACATAACTCAACGGGTCTTCCTAAAATCTCTGTCTAACGATTATTGGTCAAATCAGAAGTTTACACGTTTCGTTGATTTAACTGAATAAGTTCTGATTTTTATGGTTTGTAGTTCGAATGCTCTTTTTTAAAAGATGATGAATTCAAAAAGTAAAAACTTCTTTCGGTCCATAAATTTAAATTCATGAATAAGTTTGCAGAACTTCTTATGTTATGAATGAACTAAGAAATAAATATCTTTTGTTCATTAAATCTACATTTTTTAAGCGCAGTCAGAATGTAGTTCAACCGCTCAAAATGTTGAGCTAATTTTACTTTCGTTCAATTCAGAATGGTACACGGCTTCAAGTAGGGAAAGGATTGTCAAAATTGATTGAGTGGTTACGGAGTGATATAACATGTCCCAGCCTGTCTTTGCCTTTTTTTTATAGAGTTACAAACTTATGAATATACAAGCTTACGCAATGTCACATTGCACATATTTATGTACAATACCAGTACATTTAATGTGCAATCACTATATAAATATAATAAAAACACACACAAAAGAACACAGTTTCCAGAAGTCACAATCATTCATACTTACATTTACCGTTTTTAAAAATGAGCTCGATATATCAATAATATTTTCGACATGCCTAGGTTAGGTTAGGTTAGGTTGCGATGGCAGAAGCGGTGAAGCTTCTTCACTTAGGCCAAAAAAAGCCCGTTGTGATACCATATAGCCCCTAAATTTTGTTACTTTTAGACAGTAAATGGTGGGTCTTCCCTTTTGAACCACTTAGAAAGTAGCACAAACTTGTAGTAGCAAAGCAATCTCTATTTCAGAGACGGCTTAAATGTTAGGTAGAAAATGCTGGCCAAGGGTGGCGAATCGTCTCCTACTGAGCGCTGGACAGTGGCAGAGAAGATGATCTCAAGTGATTGCTCTACTTTTGAGACTAGGGAGTGAAGTGCTGTTTCAATAGATCTACCCTTACTATATGCATGCTGCGCCGGAGATAGAAAGGGACTTATAGTTTCTCTTAATAGACGTCTAACAATCTTTCCAGTTTTGAGGAGGAAAGACGATAAGCTGATTGGTCGAAAGTCATTGGGTCTGACATGTGAGGCCTTACCCGCTTTCGGGATAAAGACCACTTTAATCACCTTCCACTGAGTGGGGATTGTTTGTAACCATCCTATGATAAATTGCAGTGAGTTCTGCAGCTGAGCGGGAATGATTTTGTCTGGACCCGGAGACTTATACGGCTTAAAGGATTTAACGGCCTACGTTATCCGTTCTTCCGTAACTATTTAATGTATATGGCTAACAGGGTCATTTCTTACGATGGGTACTTCAGAATATGAGCACCCCCGGGAAATTGTGTGTCTAATAAAAGTTTTAAGGAGTCTAGACTAAATTCAACCCAGGTTCCATCAGCGTTTTGTAGCTGACCTAGGGGGGTAGGCGATCCCGCCAAAACTTTACGAAGTCTCGATGCTTCGGATGTTGATTCAATGCCACTACAGAAATTCGCCCACGATGATCGTTTGGCTTTCGGTAATGCTTTTTTGTGGACACTCAGTCGAACGTTATATGTTTCCCAAGTTTTGTCCCGATTCGTGTCCTTAGCCGTATTGAATGCCCTCCTACATTCTTTCCTTAGAATAGCTAAATCTTTGGACCACCATGGAGGTTTGTGGTTCACTTTCAATTTTCTGTAAGGGCACGATTTGTTTAGTGCCCTTGAGCATATCGATGTTAAACCATCAACTACAGCGTTTAATTGCTCGCCGGTTGCTGGTATTAATGGCAGAATAATATTTAGCTCTTTCTTTAAGAGTCTATTGTATTGTTTCCAGTTAGTTTTTTTAAAATTCTGCGCCGCTTTGGGCTCAGGACATGTTTCCGAAAGCTTTATTTCTATGTATTTATGATCTGAAAAGGAGTGCTCTGATGAAACCCACCATGATGTTAAATTTTCCTCGAGAAACTCAGATATAAGGGTGATATCTAATACCGTTCGAGTTTTGGTGATAAATGTTGGCTCAGTGCAGCGGTTGCAGATATTTAAGTTGGTGCTTATAATATTGTCGTAGAGTAACTCACCCCGATCATTGATGTCCGTACTGGACCATTGTGTGTGGTGAGCATTTCCATCGGCTGCCATTACGAGTCTCGTTTTGCATTGTTGGCTGCTATGCACATCTTGAAAAATACGTGATGGTACTGGCCCTGAGGAGTCATGCGACAGATAGAAGGATGCCAGCCTATATACATGTTTCCCCAATTCTTAGCTGATTACTGTGATGTCTCCCTCACTGAATTGGGGAAATAAAAATGCGTTATAATGTTTTTTAACGAGTTTACAAGTACAAGGTTTACTCATACCTTTACTTAACATTAAATAATTGGGCGTCCTAAAGCCACAGATTCTATCTCTAGATATACATGGCTCTTCGCCTGTTGCCAGACGAAGCCGAAGAGCAGCAGAAGCAGCCTTACTATGGTGCAGATTTATTTGCAGTATCTGCAACATCTTCACGGTAACATCGGCCTCTGCATCCAAGTCTTCATGCAGAAGCTCCTGCTCGGAGTAGAGCCGTCCCAGACGCTGGCCGTAATCGGACCCTGAGGAGTATCCTCCCGATTCCTCTAGGAGAGGAGTATCCTCCGTCTCCATTTCATCTTCACTTGGCTCTTCTGCCTCCACACTAGCGGCATCCCTAGTCTGAAATGATTCCTTCTCCCAGTAACATACCTTGTGTACCTTTGGTATAGAGTATAAAAAGCAGGGCTGCAAACCCAAAAAAATTTTCGGAACCTCCGGTTTGCAGGTTCGAATCAAAATTTACCAACGGTTAAGGTTCGGAAATTTGAGGTTCGAGGTTTTCGGGCATTGGTTTTGGTTCGAACCTTGGTTCGTTGCACGTTTTACCCAATATTCAGTTTTTAATTTTTGTTTATGAGTAGTATGTCTTCGAGTAGTTGACTGTCTATGCTACATCTTTGATCAGACAAAATAAATTTTAAGGTGGAAAAAGCTCTTTCAACTGAGACTTGAGTGGATGGCACTGATGAGACAGTTAGCGCAACAGCTATAAGCTGATTACATTGATGAGTCCAAAACTTTAAAATGTTGGATTAAGACGGTTCTCTATCAATGCCAACGAAGGCTCTAATGATGTCAATTATCATTTTATTTTTTGAAACACTTTGCTGTTCGTTAACATTGCGAGGATAACTTTCTACATCGTCATCTTCTGAAATAGATAATGACAAAGCCAAATTCGGAACCTCAACACTGTTTAAGCTTTGAAGTCTATGAAAAATATTTTCAATGTGTTGTTTGGCTTCTAGCTTTTGCGAATCACTTAATAGACTTTGGAATCGAGGGTCTAGAAACACAGAGGCTAGTATGGGTGGAGATTTTATGACAAATTCGGAACGTCTTTCTAGAATTTTTAACAAAATGGCATTAAACCTGCCTGGTGATTTTGAGACTCTGTCGGACAACATCGACCAGATAACAAAAAAGTCGCTAGGCAGGAGATCAGATTTCTGAAGTTTTAAGGAAGCGTCATACAGTGGACGTAGTACTGAAAAAACGGCATCTACTTTTTGCCATTCTGCTTGGCTTAAATGTAACGATTTTATATCTCTCGAATGCTCAATGCAAAAATCTTTGAGATCGAGTAGGCGTTCGCACATTTTAAATGTAGAGTTCCATCTTGTTAGACAGTCGAGAATTGGTTTCTTTAAATTGCTTGCAAGCAACAAATTAAGGCATGTGGGAGTTCGTAGTTTTTTGCAAACTAATCTAATTCTGGACATATCAATATGTGATTCTTTAAAGAAATCCAAGGAAACTAAATTAAGCGTATGCGCTGCACAACGTATTGTGGTTATCTGATTATCCTGTAAATTCATCCTGTCTACCATACTGTGTGCGTCGCAACTGCATTCACCGTCAGCATCATCCAGTTCAGCTTTGCAAATGTTTTCCATAATATCGCCTACACGAACCATGTTAGCTCCGTTGTCAACTGTAAAGGTGTACACCTGACGCATAGATACATTGTAGGACTGTAAGACGTCGACTATAATTGATGTGAGATTGGCGCTCGAGTGCTGGTTATGGACTTCTTTCATTGCTAGTGTATAGATCTTCAGTTCGCCCTCTAAAATAATTTGCACATTTATGCCACTTATCGACCGGTCTAAACGACTAACACAATCGGCATTGATGGATATCAATCTGAAATAACACAGAAAATATTATGCTTTATTGATTGGCAATTCATTTATTGGCTTTCAAATGCTACATACATAAAAAGTCTTGCGGTATTTTTATTGAATTTTCAATTGTTCATAAAATTGGTTATAATAATGCGATTTAAGTCAAATATGCGCCGTTTTGTTCGATGACGAGTTCCCAACGAGATGCCAACTTCATAATGCCCCTCTTATAGAAGCTCGCTTCCCTATTGGCAAAAAACTCGGAGATCCAATTTTCACAGGACTCTCTTGTGGCCAACTTCCGACTACCAAGCTCGTTCGCCATGGACAGAAATAGGTGGTAATCACTTGGTGCGAGATCCGGACTATACGGTGGATGCAAAAGAACCTCCCATCCGAGCTCCCGGAGCTTCTGGCGCGTCACCAAAGGTGTGTGTGGCCTGGCGTTGTCCTGATGGAAGACAATTCGGCCTCTGTTGATCAAAGATGGCCTCTTCTGCATGAGTGCTGCATTCAAGCGGTCCAGTTGTTGGCAGTACAGGTCCGAATTGAGCGTTTGGCCATAGGGGAGCAGCTCATAGTGGATGATTCCCTGCCAATCCCACCAAACACACAGAAGAACCTTCCTGGCCGTCAATCCAGGCTTGGCCACCGTCTGGGCAGCTTCACCGCTTTTCGACCACGACCGTTTGCGCTTCACGTTGTCGTAAGTGACCCACTTTTCATCGCCAGTCACCATCCGCTTCAAAAACGGGTCGATTTTGTTGCGATTCAGAAGCGATTCGCATGCATCCATACGCGCAAAAATGTTTCTTTGCGTCAAGTCGTGTGGCACCCATACATCGAGCTTCTTTTTGAATCCAAGCTTCTTCAAATGGTTTATAACGGTTTGATGACTCATGCCCAGCTCTTGGCCGATGCTACGGCTGCTACTATGCCGGTCTCTTTCGATCAATTCAGCGATTTTATCGCAATTTTCGACGACAGGCCTTCCGGACCGGGGCGCATCTTCGATCACCTCTGCACCAGAACGAAAACGTTGAAACCATCGTTGTGCGGTGGAAATGGAAACTGTATCGGGTCCATAAACTGCACAAATTTTATTGGCAGCATGAGATGCATTTTTGCCTTTATCGTAGTAGTACTGTAAAATATGCCGTATTTTCTCTTTATTTTGCTCCATGTTTGCGACGCTATAACTCACGAACGACTAAAAACAAACATCAATAAATCAAACACGTGTTAGCGCGTGAAAAGAGCTTTCCAAAAAGCTCTAGCGTGAACCGATGCGACGAATACAACTAGAAGTACGCGCTTGCAAAGACAAGCTTGCGGAAATACCGCAAGACTTATATGTATGCATGAATGTAGATATGTATGTACAGACATATTTTTTCTGAACTTACCGATTCTGCAAAACATTGATTATGCTTTCTCGTATGCGTTGAGCTTTTAATGCAATTACATCTCTAATGTTTTGCCTGTTTATAGCAAGTGGCGGCTCAAAGGCATTGCACAAAGGCTCAATGATTTAACGGAAGCCTGAATCCTCTAGCATCTTCAAAGGCCGACCATTCTTTGTTATAAGCTCTACACAAGCATCCGATATAGCTTCTTTGGAGATTTTCACTTTGATCAGTCTTTCACTCACGAAATTGAGCATAGATTGGTGTTGGTTTACCACACTAGGAACTTTTTTTTCACAATAATTTGTTCAAAAATGCTTTTATTTTTTCGTTCAAGGTGCCGCATCAAATTAGCTGCATGACGGCCGGTCATCTTGAGTTTACATTCGTCACATTCTGATTTATCAGTGCTCACATTGTATGTAAATTTCGTATATATTAAATTTGATGTCATTGCTGAGCACCTCTTTAGTCAAACTTCTTAAACAAAATGAAATGCGCGTGCCACTTCTGATTTGTATACACATGTTTCTGTCTTCTGTATGTATGTATGTATATATTTTTGCTTAAGCATGCACAAATTTGCTTAGCGCCCGATACACAAAACGCTAGTTATCGTTTGTCGCAAAATTTGTGTTCGGCGCTTTAGATCAGTGGTGGGCAAACCCTTGCTTCGAGATTTTTTTTTCGGCAATTGCCGCCAGTCTCATAATAATCTGCGTCTCAAATTAACTCGCTTGGAATAGCGCGGCATTATACAAAACAAAAACAGTTTCATATGCGTTCTTTCCGAACGAAGGTTTTGTTGTTGGCGTGTGCCAGTGTTGCCAAGTCAGCTTTTTTCCCGTCATTTCTAGCTTTTCTTAAAACCGAATTGCGGGAAAAATTTGGAAACAACGGGAAGCGGGAATTATGGCGTTTTTAAAAATGATTTTGCCTTTTTTTCAGCTTTATTTTTATTTTGAAGTGATTTGCAAAACTTATTATAGGCAAATCGATAGTTTTTCACCTCTGTCAGTCATTTATCGACCCTAAATGCCACCTCTAACGTTCAGGAAACAGTCATCTCAGACGTTTGACAAAAATGCCACAAGTTGTCAAACAAAAAAGTCGTAAAGACTGGCTGCAGAACCCGGAGTTTAAGGCTTGACTCCGGAAGAATGAATCTGATACCTCTTGAGATACCTCTGCAGTTGTTACAAATGCACAACATTCTATTTCATTTCATTTTGGAAGCATTTTTCGTAGAAGATATTGAAAAACTACGATGAAACTAAAATTTTGGAGTAAAGTAATCTCGGCCAAGGACGCTGGAGGTAATGAAAGTCTTTTTGAGTTAGCCTCGTTTGCGATTTAGATGTTGTCAGGCTTGCGATGAGTGGCCAGAGCGACTTCGGCGTTGCTGGAAGGCACAAGGCGGCGATTTCGAATAAGTTGTTCTACGTTTTGTATAAATTAAGTTACCGAATAAAAAACAGAAAAAAGTTTTGAAAAATATTTATTCGTTTTCATTTTTTGACCAAAGAAAGCGTGTACCAAAACAATTGCAAGTACTAGGTAGATACGGGTTACGGCGACATGCGAAATGCTGCGTCGATTATAAGTTACCAAGTTACCTTTAGCTAAGAGGCACAACTGTGGCCTACGGTAAGAATGAAGACGAGGAACTTCACTCTGATGATATATTAAATATATAATTGTATAAAAAATAAGCTAAGCAAAGACATGCGCTTTTTTTCAGCTTTTTTGTTGTCGAAAAATACAGCTTTTTTTCCTCTCCATCCTCCCCATTCCTCTCCATGTCTCTGGCAAATTAAAAAGCAACAACAATGTTGCTGAGACAGCAATGACCACACTCACACAAACAAACAAAAATCGGGTTTCTCTATCTAATTCTTGTAGTTCTTCTTGCTTGAGTTGTATTTTGTGCATTTGTATTGACTTTCACGCGCTCGTAAGCTCATTCTGGGCACCCCTGGTTTAGATTGAAACGGGCGCATATGTATAAGATGAAAAATAAAACGTTCAATACACTGCACACTGTACGCTGTACATACATAGCTATTTACATTGAATTTGTATATTACAAATTAATATGTTTGACTGGAAGTAAGAGCAAAGTATGTATTTCATAGTCGGGTTTGACCGACTTTCAGTATTGTTATATTTCTAATTGTCGACTCTGTTGTGGCGTACATGCAAGCGTACCCAAATAAATTTAATGTCAATCATTTTTTTTTTTGAACCGAACCAAAAGCTTGGGTTCGGAACGGGTTCGGGTTCAACTATTTTCGTCCCCGTGGTTCGGTTCAGGGTTTGGTTCACAGTAAAAAAAAGCCGGAATTCCGGGTTCGAACCGGTTCGGTTCAAAACCGGTTTGCAGCCCTGATAAAAAGTGCTCTCTATAGTACATACGGATTTACAAATATACTGATTTTTATATTAGCAGGGGCCGGTTCGAGTCCACTTTCGTGAGGCTCACAATTTAGAAGGATTGGTTCTGGGTCCTGTTCAATGAAAGAGCATTAGCATTTTGTAAAATTTTGTTTGCCATTTCTGGAGTATCAACCCCATTGCTCATCTCAGCTACTAAAACAATCCCTTTTTAACTTTACAAAAAATCTGTATCGATCGTGTGTAACCTCGGTGTTGTTTGTCGGATCTTTTTTCATAAACAGACTTATAAGTGGACCTAATAAGAAATACGTCAAGAGGCTTCAAAAATTCACGACACCCTTTTTAAAGGGTACTTGAATATAAATAGAAGTATGATACTGACGCGGAGAACTCCAAATGAGAATATTTTTGGGAAACCGATTGAAATCACACTTGCATTATTCGTAAGAACTCTTTGATTACAAAACGTGTTTAGTGGTAATACATCTAGTTTTCTCAAGTCCCTGGTAAAAGAAAAATTAAAGGAAATGATCTAGAAAATGAATAGGATTTAGAAATGCCCCTTGTACCCTAACAACGGATTATGAAGCGGAATGATAAAATAGTCAATAGCCAAACTTCATTTCTGCTGTTAGCCCAGACCTGAGTCCATTGGATTACAAACTGTGGTCCGAAAACAGTTTTGAAAAATACTCATTCGTTTTCATTTTACGACCAGAAACCGTGTACCAAAACAATTGCGAGTCTAGGTATATACTTATACAGTAACAGTTTAGCAATAAAAACTAGCAACAAGACAATCGGTCAAAAAAACAACGCGAAATTTGCATAATTTTATATAAGTAGTTTAGATTGTTATGAAAACGGGTAAATAAAAGGTGTAAAAAAGTCGAAATTCGCCAAATTCATATATGAGTCTAGACTGTCACAAAGGATGGTAAAGATCGAAAGCAATTTTCGTATAAGTTTTGAAGCAACGAGCGCCGAACTGCTAGTATATATTAAAGCAAAGCGGTCGCCTGATTTTGTATGCTCTGCTCCAATGGTACACAGAGTATATTTTATTTGTGCAAATGTCCATACTAAGCATACACCTTCGCAGATAAAGGGCATATTACAGTTGGGCTTGACCGACTTTCTTACTTGTTTGAAAATTGTAGAATTGAAACTAACAAGTGGGCCATGGAATGGAAATGTCATTCTATGAATTCTAGCTGAGTGGAATTGTTGTAGAGTTATTTAGTTCAGTCTGGGCTGCCGGACAACACGGAGCTCTTTTTTAATTTTATTTATTTCCCCGAACAGAAGTACATTTTCTTTTCTTTATTTCTTTTTGTTTTGCTTTCGGAGAGACTTCACCTTAAAATATTTCACCGCAAAGAAGGCAATGAATATAGTAGTTGAATCATCCTGCATATCTTCATCTTCCATGTGTTGTGTGGACTACCGCTTAATTATCATTCGATATTTGGCCCGTTGTCGTTTCCAGTCAGTCAGCTGTTTCTGTAAAACAGCAGTTACCACTAATGGGACCGCCGCCGCGTCCAATATTTGTTGGCAAGGGCCACAGAGGGTGGTTGAAGATGTGTCAACCGACATGTTGGGCTCATCCACTTCATTCGTGGCCACAGTATTAGCCAGGACCTCCTGATTCGTAGACAGCTGGATATTTTCCTGGACCTCCTTAAAGTCACGCGCGAAGTTTGCTACGACTTGTGCAGCTTGGTGACTGTGTTCTTTTCTTGTGAGAGGCTTCCAGGTCGCCTTTTGCTTTGCTTCGGGGCCAGCCTTGGGATTGACCTTTGCTTCTTTCTTAAGATCCTTTTTCATCTTTTGCTTTGCAAAGTCCAAAACTGCTTGCTTTTTTTGGCTATTTGGCTTATCTCCGTCTTTGTGTCATCTCATTTCTCAAAAACAGCTTAATTATCAACTCTGACCCAAAGGGGCTCAGAGGAATCTACGAGGATTGAGTACACAAATTTTGTAAAAATGGATTCAAAGAAGACTAAAACGATAATAAGTTGGAGAATTTTATGAAGGACGAACATGTCGCGCTGATCAACGCAACCCATTTAATGGTAATATTCCCAGCGGAGAAATCTTGTCGTCTCTCTCCCTACGATTCAAAAATATCGAAATTTCGATATATCAATAATATTTTCGACATGCCTAGGTTAGGTTAGGTTAGGTTGCGATGGCAGAAGCGGTAAAGCTTCTTCACTTAGGCCCAAAAAAGCCCGTTGTGATACCATATAACCCCTAAATCTAGACTGGATTCAACCCAGGTTCCATCAGCGTTTTGTAGCTGACCTGACAAAGTCTTGATGCTTCGGATGTTGATTCAATGCCACTACAGAAATTCGCCCACGATGATCGTTTGGCTTTCGGCAACGCTTTTTTGTGGACACTCAGTCGAACTTTATATGTTTCCCAAGTATTGTCCCGATTCGTTTCCTTAGCCGTATTGAATGCCCACCTACATTCTTTCCTTAGAGTATCTAAATCTTTGGACCACCATGGAGGTTTGTGGTTCTCTTTCAATTTTCTGTATGGGCACGATTTGTTTAGTGCCCTTGAGCATATCGATGTTAAACCATCAACTACAGCGTTTAATTGCTCGCCGGTTGCTGGTATTAATGGCGGAATAATATTTAGCTCTTTCCTTATGAGTCTATTATACTGTTTCCAGTTAGTTTTTTTTTAAAATTCTGCACCGCTTTGGGTTCAGGAAGCTTTATTTCTATGTATTTGTGATCTGAAAAGGAGTGCTCTGATGAAACCCACCATGATGTTAAATTTTCCTCGAGAAACTCAGATATAAGGGTGATATCTAATACCTCCCTTCGAGTTTTGGTGATAAATGTTGGCTCAGTGCCGCGGTTGCAGATATTTAAGTTGGTGCTTATAATATTGTCGTAGAGTAACTCACCCCGATCATTGATGTCCGTACTGGACCATTGTGTGTGGTGAGCATTTCCATCGCCTGACATTACGAGTCTCGTTTTGCATTGTTGGCTGCTATGCACATCTTGAAAAATACGTGATGGTACTGGCCCTGAGGAGTCATGCGACAGATAGAAGGATGCCAGCCTATATACATGTTTCCCCAATTCTAAGCTGACTACTGTGATGTCTCCCTCACTGAATTGGGGAAGTAAAAATGCATTATAATGTTTTATAACGAGTATACAAGTACGAGGTTTACTCATACCTTTATTTAACATTAAATAATTGGGCGTCCTAAAGCCACAGATTCTATCTCTAGATATACATGGCTCTTCGCCTGTTGCCAGACGAAGCCGAAGAGCAGCAGAAGCAGCCTTACTATGGTGCAGATTTATTTGCAGTATCTGCAACATCTTCACGGTAACATCGGCCTCTGCTTCCAAGTCTTCATGCAGAAGCTCCTGCTCGGAGTAGAACCGTCCCAGACTCTGGCCGTAATCGAACCCTGAGGAGTATCCTCCCGATTCCTCTAGGAGAGGAGTATCCTCCGTCTCCATTTCATCCTCGCTAGGCTCTTCTGCCTCCACACTAGTGGCATTCCTAGTCGGAAATGATTCCTTCTCCTTGTAACATACCTTGTGTACCTTTGGTACAGAGTATAAAAAGTGCGCTCTATAGTACATACGGATTTACAAATATACTGATTTTTTTCTAGCAGGGGCCGGTTCCAGTCCACTTTCGTGAGGCTAATAATTTAGAAGGATTGGTTCTGGGTCCGGTTCAATGAATGAGCATTAGCATTTTGTGAATTTTTTAACCCTTTACCCTTTTTAAATTTACAAAAAATCTGCATCGATCGTGTGTAACCTCGGTGTTGTTTGTCGGATCTTTTTTCATAAACAGACCTATAAGTGGACCTAATAAGAAATACGTCAAGAGGCTTCAAAAATTCACGACACCCTTTTTAAAGGGTACTTGAATATAAATAGAAGTATGATACTGACGCTGAGAACTCCAAATGAGAATATTTTTTGGGAAACCGATTGAAATCACACTTGCATTATTCGTAAGAACTCTTTGATTACAAAACGTGTTTAGTGTTAATACATCTAGTTTTCACAAGTCTCTGGTAAAAGAAAAATTAAAGGAAATGATCTAGAAAATGAATAAGATTTAGAAATGCCCTTTCTACCCTAACAACGGATTATGAAGCGGAATGATAAAATAGTCAATATAAATCTTAGAGACAACAGACATTTCAAATTAACGACAAGACATTTTCAAGCTTGTAGATTATTTCATAAATGATATCATCTTCTCCAGCTTATAAATAAATATCTTGTTTTTTGAAATGTTACCATTTGACTTGTATCTTGTACTACTGTGCCTTGCTCACCCCATGACTCTCATTCACTTTGTCGGCGATTTTCGTTTTTGATTTTATCATTGTCAATACCAAACAACGAAGCAGCAGCTGCTTCTATTGGTATCCCCCACTAAAATATTAGACAGTCATTAACTAGCGGGTCCTCTTTTAAAGGAGCCTGTCCAACCATCGCACATGTTGAGCAAACGCGTCCTGGCACACTTGTCGCTCATTAATAAAAGTTCCTGCTCCACTCCGCAGCCATGTCCATTATTTTTGCAGGTATAGAGACATTGACCAGTCGAAAGGGACACCCACGCTCGGGCTGTTAACGTGGCGTATGCTCAACTGTAAACATTCCAGGGTGGGCGAAAGCTTTCGCTCAAGCTCAGGCATACACAGGATGAACGAGTGAGCAGGCTTCGTGTCGGCTGCTGCTGCTGTTGCTGAGTTGAAATGCTGCGTGGTCCATGGCCGTGTGAAAAGCTGCGTTGAGCGCATTAAGTCGTTAAGGTACAACCAGATAGGACGCACTTTTCCGCAGAGCTGTCGCGATTTTTGGCTTTGTCGTGTGTCAACCGTTACTTCTCATCAAGTTAAATAAAAGAAAAGAAACAGAACTGAGGAGCAGAAATCGCCTAAAATTAAGAGATAGTTTGTCACTTTCAAATCTCGTGCGTGTCTCGTTTTTTGGCTTAACAATCAACAGCAGAAACTTCAAATTGGTCAATTTGGTATCTCCCGCGCGCGTTGCGTATGTGTGTGTGTGTGTGTGTGCGTGTCTCTGTTTTGTATGTGTATGTGTACGTATCCCAACTTCAGCTCCAGTGTGTTCACGACAACAACAACAACATCAATAACAACAGCAGCATAAAATGTAAATTTTCAAATATAAAAAGCAAACCCAAAACAATGCACGTGAATTAAACAAAGCCAACACATAGATAAAAATCCAAATTAAAAAGTATGTTTAAACAAGACAAGGTAAACTAAACTAATGGAAAATAAAAACTGCAAATTGTTGCTCAGTTCGCTAGCTGCATGGATCCTGGTGCAACAGCTTAAAAGTATGCTATGATTTTGTGCCAACAGCCAAAATTGCAAATTCTGCAAAATGTTTGCGTCTCGAGGGGGGAAAATGGAAAACTTTGTGTTGTGCTGAAAAAAAAAAATAATTGATGTTTGCTGCAAACTGCCAACTCTAATTACTTAAACTTATGGGGTGGTTGAAAAATCCGCGAAAATTGAATTGCGTTTGAAGGATAATTTTTAATAACATTTGAGATTCTCTCGACAGCGAATACTCTGTAAATGGACTTGAATATGAATTGAAAAGTAGTAAATTGTGAGAAAGATTATTATTATTAGAAAAGTATTTTTCCGAAAAATTATCTCAGTCTTTTGATTTTGAATTAAGAAAGAGGATGTTTATGTTTTTCTTTATATTTTTATTGAAGGTAAGGAGTAGACTTAACTTAGAGATTTGTTTGGATTTATACAGTGGTCAAATATATAATTGACTAAAAACCAATTGGGCTTGAACCAATTTACTTTGATATAAATTTGGAATTGTTTTTTGTAATGAAATAAAATTTTTTAATTTGAAAAAGAAAATATATATTAATTTTGATTTTGATTTAATCAAATTTTTGGTGCGATTCAACTATAAATAATTATTTATAATTAAAAAAGCAAGTCCTTTTGAAGAAACTTTAGAAGCTTAAATTTGTTTTTAAATGTAGAGAGAGGAAATACATTGAACAGTTTCATAGAATTTCAAAGTTTACACGAAAATCGGGCAGTCATTATTTACACACATCTGTAAAAATAAAAAATCAAACTTTTTCAAATAAATTCAATAAATTTCAAAGTAGTTTGGATTCTGTAGGCTTTCTACACTTTTTAAATTTAATTAAAATTGTATGCGTTTGTAGATAAAGTTAAAAGAAATTGCACAGGCAAAGCGAAAGTTGGCATCTCTGTATTAATATGTTTAATTCCTTACTAGTTAAACTTATACAAAGTATTTAATCACTGCCATGAAATTGTTTGAAAAATTATAAAAGTATCTAAAGCAAAATACAAATAAAATATTCTCCAAAGCTGTGTTAGCACTTGTCTGACATCTTATATGATATGGCAAAAAAAAAAAACCTTATTTCATTGTGAGTTGGCTGTAAAAAACTTATATGAGAAACTCCGATTGGCTACTTCATATGAAATCATATGAGAAATGAGTATTTTCAATTGTCCGTTTTCCCCCTGCACGTCAGGTTAACGAGATATTTGCATAAACGTGTGTTGAGCGAGGTATGCTTTTGCATTTGTATATCCTGTGGCCGCACAAAGTAACCTTTTCCAACCAAATTGGTTTTAATATAAGCTGAATTGAAGTGTTTTTTGTCCATGTTTTTTGGTAGCAGTAAATTAAGTGGGATTTATCAAAAAAAAGCATAAATCTGCGAACTGTAAAAAAATATTTTAAACCAATTAACCTTTAACTAAAGGGGAATAATGTAGCATTTTGTTGAGTGTAATCATTATAGGCCGGATATTTGGCATATTTAGAATAAAAAGAATATGATATTTTTTTTATTTTCTTAAAAGTGGAATTTTTTTTCTACTGAGATTGTAAGTGTCGTAGCGTAGCTGTAAGTTTTTTAAACACAAATCTAAGATACCCAGGTTCGATTCCCAGACAGAGTGGAAATATATTTCATATTTTTTAATACATATTGATTTTATGTAAACGAAACATGAAAGCTTAACAGAGAAAATGTTTCGAAAAAACGTTCGATTGCTATTTAATATGTGAAACTCAATTGCAGAATGTAAATATCGCATCTACTATTTATATGTTCCAATAATTTCAATTTATCGGACAGGAGAGAAAGCCTTACAGCCGAAAATATTGAAAACATTATTGTTGTGCAATGCAGCTTTTTTTAGTGTTGTAAAATCTTAGATCTTTTTAGTCTCTTGTGGTGTTGTTTTAGAAACGTTATGATGAAAATCATATCTTTTTGACCTAGAGACTGCTAAAAAGTTCTAAGATTAATAATCCAAAGGTCACTAAAACAGTCACAGTGCTGTAAAATGCTTATCTTAATTTAGCAAATAACACTAGTTCAAAAAAAAATTAAATGACCCACTTCTACTGAAACTATTTTTAAGTGTAGCTAAGTTTGGTGATCCCAAAAATAGATTTCAAAAATGTTTTTCATGGCACCGTTTTTTTTTTCATTTTTCCGCTAGGTGCACTTACATTTTAAGCCATATCTCAATTCGTAATCGTCAGATGGTGTCAACCAAGATATGAATCGAAAGGGAATAAAATTGTCTATAATATCGTAGAACATTGTTTTCAAATCGGTTTAGAAGTTTAAATACAATCACCAAAAATATTGCAAAGAAATTAATTTTTAATAGGTTAGGAAACATTAAAAAAAATCCAAAAGAATTATTTTTATTCTTCTCACTTCTACTAAACCAAGCCATCTAGGAAAATAATTTTTGTTTTCTTATAAAGTTTATTTAAATGTAGTAATTAGACGAAAATTACAAAATTATTCAAAAGTTGTAAGGATACATAAAACATTGTTAACCAATAAGTAACAAATTTTGGAGTCTTCATTTTGCACCACTTGAATAGGACACTTTATCTAAAAACCATTTAAGAATATTTCAATCCTTTTCAAATAACAATATTACTTAAATAAGAAATTACTAACATGTTTTTAAACCAAAAAAAGTTTTTAATAGTGTGTTGAGCCTCCTTTTTTCTCCAAAACCTCACACATTCGGTGTGGAAGGGATGCATACAATTTTCCCAAATAATTCAACGATATCGAGCCCCATGCTAATTTGATAGCTGCAATTAGTTCGGGAACGCTCGAATATTGCTGACCTGATCCATATACTTCACCTGTTAGCCATCCCCACACATTCTCAATGATATTCAAGTCCGGTGAATAGGGTGGCCAGTTTAATAACTCCACGTTTTGGCTCGCTATATACGATTTAACAATCCGGGCCGTATGTATAGGGGCATTATCATGTTGATAAATCCATTTTAGATTTGCAAAAAGAGTTTGGAAGTGTGGAAAGGCCTCTTTCAATATACCATTATAACACAACGCATTCATGGTGGTTGGAATAAATTTAAGCTCACAGGTGCCATAATAGGAAATGGCCCCCCATACCATAATACCTCCAGCACTGCTGTGCAACTTATCAAGATGGTGTGGTTCTTTTCGAAGATCATGAAAATAGTAGCTGTAGCCATCGGGGCCCTCCAAATTAAACTTTTTTTCGTCCGAAAAGACAACACGTTGCCACTCGAAGTACAGGTGACATGTGCGCGCGCGAAATCAAGGCGTTGTAACTTCCGAGCCGGGTTAAGAGGTGGCTTCTTCTTGATTTTTAGTCTCTTCAGGTGTGTAGCATTATTAATAACACGACGCATGGTTGTCAAACTTGCTTTAACGTTGCATTTTTCCCTTATCTTGGCCAAAGAGTCGTGCGAATTGGAAGCTTCTCTTAATATAAGTCGCTTGTCCGCGATGGTAAGCACACTGTGGGTGCGGCCCTTCATGTTTTTACCATAATTAGCCTCATTATTTAAAAAATTTGTTATGGCGTGACGGCTCCTGTCGACTTTTTTTTGGTATTTTGGCAATAGAAAGGCCAGAATCCTTGTAAGCTTGGATTTTTCCTTTCTCCGACTCAGATAATGAAGTGCCACGCCCCATTTTAATTTTTTTTTAATTTTATATACACTTCAATCAAAGCAAAAAGTTTAAGTAAACCAAAATTTGTGTGCACGTGTCAACGATACCGACCAAATAAAATGCATGTTCTATTCAATGCTCACATAAAGTGCAAACAACTTTATAACGGCTCTATTCCAAAACTTGGAATATACCAGAAAGAGCGAAGAATGCTTGCACAAAGATAATATGCAAAAAATACCGTTATTCTACCATTTCGTTTTCGAGTTACGAGCAGTTTTAAAGAGAGCATACAGGGTGTCCTATTCAAGTGGCGAGCAGTGTACTTCTACAAAGATAATAAGGTATTGATGAAGAAAATCTATGAATAAATATTGTAGCTGGATCAATTTTTGTGAAGGAACTAACAATCAAATTTGAGTATTTTAAGTGTTCAGAAATTTTTTTTTCTATTTTCTTCTTTTGGTCAATATTAAAAGTATGCGAATAGCCAGATTAGAAAAAAATTTCAGATCAAAACAAAAGTCGAGGCAAAAAAAAATTTTTTTTTACCACTTTTTCAGCACTCAATTGCTCACAGCTTTTGTATTTGCTTATAGATTTTGTTCATCGATATCTAATATTCCTCGTAGAAGTGCAGTTTTAAAGTAGAAAAAATAAAAATAATTTTTTTGAATTTTTAAATATTTTTCCTAGGCGTTTGGAAACGAAATTTATTGAGTTTTCGAACAAAAAATCGTTTATTTTTTAAAATATTTTTGATCATTGTATTCAAACTAATTAGCCGATTTGAAAATAGAGTTTTGTGCGATTACTGACAATTTCATTACCTTTCGATTTATATGTTGCTTGACAACATCTGACGATTATGAATTGAGATATGGCTTAAAATGTAACTGCACCTATCGAAAAAATGAGAAAACATTCATATATAAAAAACGTTGTCATGAAAAAATTTGTGAAATCGATTTTTGGGATCACCAATCCAAACTACACTTAAAAATTGTTTCTGTAGTAATTTTTGGCTGTAAACTAGTGTAATTATGCATACATTTTATTGCTGCATTTTGTTATTAATTTTTACGCCCTTTCCATGTTTCCTTCAGGTTTGTAAAAATTCCTCTTTTTCCACACAGTTTTAAGTGAGCTAACCTGTTCAACCGAGACTTTTATCATTTTTTAATGTGTGTAAGCATTTTGCTAGTTTTTGCCTATGATCAAAAATGGCCGTTAGAATTTCCAATTTCCGGGAAATCCAGTACCATTTTTATACTCTGTACCGAAGGTACATAGAGTATATTAAGCTTGTGCAAAAGTATGTAACAGGGAGAAGGAATCGTTTCCGACCCTATAAAGTATATATATTCTTGATCAGCATCAACAGCCGATTCGATATAGCCATGTCCGTCTGTCCCTCTGTCTGGCTGTCTGTCTGTCTGTCTGTCTGTCCGTCCGTCCGTATGAACGAAGAGATCTCAGTGATGGTAAGAGATAGAGGTTTGACATGTATGGGACATATATTTTTTATACTTGCAGGCAGATCAAGTTTATTTTCAATTCGAAATCGGTGGACAATTCTGTGGAAATGCTCATATCTGACAATTGTAAATATAGCTTAAGCTTGAATACTTCATACCTTAAAATTTAGAGAACGATAACCGTACATGTTACAACAACTTTAATTGTACACACCTGATCATATTAATAGGTACACACATCAACTCTGACTTTAAGGTAACAGAAAACAGTTTTATTCATTGTTTCAAACTTAAAATTTGTTCTCATTGGTTCTTAAACTATTTGTTTTTAATAAAATAAACTTAATTGTAACATAGAATAATAATATAACATAAAAGAGATCATTTTGTGTTTCAGATACGTTTTCAGTGTGATCATAATAATAGGTACACTTCATGTGTTGGTTCATGTGTTGGTTTGGACACCTTCCCATAATTTTTGTTTATTTGAAAATGAATGCTTTGCCAATTTCTTTTTTAAGTCTCCTCACAAGTTTTCAACGGGGTTAAGGTCGGGGGATTGGCTTGGACACTTCAGAATGGACAGAATGGACACTTCAATATGGATTTGTACTCTTCAGCATTCATTTTGTTCGTAGTCTGATAAATTCGACCTACGCCGTACCTGGAGAAGCAGCCCCATGCCATTATATTGCCACCTCCATGTTTGACTGTTTTTTTTGTAAACCGTGGATGGAATTCCTTTCCATTAGGGCGTCGAACATTCCTTTCACAGTCATTCCAAAACAAATTGATCTTGGTTTCATCGCTCCATAATATGTTTCTCCATTTTTTCTGCCCGGTGCATCCTACCCAGTCTTTGTGGTCCCTTGCAAAAGTTTGCCTCATGGTGATATTTTTTTTGCGCATAAGTGGGACTTTTCTGGCAATTCTCCTGGTAGGTTGGCATCTTGTAGTCGTCTTCGGATAGTTGGAGCACTAACTGAATTCCCAATTTCGGCTGCAATAGCCTTCGATGACTTAAATGGGTCCTTTTTGCTCAAAGTTACTATTTAGTGGTCAAGGGTTTCTGTTGTTTTTTGTGGCCTTCCACGGGTTTCCTGTCTTGGTTTTCTTTCTAATGCATTTTGAATAAAATCATGAGACCTGTTCATTAATTTGGCGATGGCTCCTAAAGATTTGCCTTCTTTTCTCAGACTAAGAACCAATCGAGCTTCTATAGTACAATGAGAATTTCGACCCATTTTTTCTGAAAAAAATAATTATTTAAATCTCTGTATTGACAGGAGTTATACTTAATTTAGCTTTAGTTACCAAAAGATCACTGATTACAAAATTATTCACTTGATACTTGTGAGAAACGGAGACTGTACCTATTATTATGATCAGGCGAAAAGTGTGGTGGACCCTTGATAAGAAATAAATCGCTTGTTAAAACTACGACAAAAAAATAAATAAAATTTATGAAAATTTACGCTTGCAGTCAGCGTTTGGAAGTACCTAGGTACAAATACCTAGGTACAAATACCTATGTAGGTACATACCTAGATACATATTTTTACCTTACCTCGGTATTTTCAAATTCGAGTACGTTTTACCTTACCCTGGTCTTAATTTTCATTAACCTAGTCAATAGGTAAGGGACTAGGTACGCGCCGATAATATTATAGCCAAGAAGAAATAAATAAATAATATATAATATCTGCCATGTTGAAGAAAAAGTTTCAGGGACCTGTTAGTGGCTATCACTGGACGTCCATTAAACATTCCCTGTTCAAACACTATACGATCCTAGCTAGATGACAGGAAGGAGGACTATTAGCCATGCTGCCATTTTCATATTCCCAAAAATTTTGCGATTTTAAAACCAATTTTGTATTGAAACCCGGCTTTAAATCGAGAAATTTTACCGAAAGTGAAAATAGAATAGTATAAGAAAAACATTGCTGGTATTTTTCAAAAAACTCATTTTATTTGCACGTCTGCCGATTTCTGGAGTTGCTATAACAAAAGCTACTTTGGTGTAACTGGCCACTATATAGATAGCAATCTACATTGTCATTCTCTCGTGGTCGCATATAAGCGAGTGCGATATTCCCACATACATGAAATTCTTGCTACTATATTAGCTTAAGTTCATAGCAAATACGGACTTAAAAATACCAATATATGTGAAACAGCTACAGATAATTCATCCAACTTCTGTAAAGCATTAATAGTGTACATTTTTAAGAAGAGTCTGATTTAAAATTAATGGACCTGGACAGTTCAGCTGTTGCTGAAATTATTTTGCAAAGGCACTTTAGATGCGCATCACACACTTATTTAATCTTTGGTTTTGTCCACTATGAAACTTCCAAAATTTAAATTGACGTGAATTTCATATCACCATATGTGAAGTGTTTTAAGGATTGGAAGAAATTACGGAAAATTTGGAAACTGTTGTCAATGAGAGTTCAAATATAAAGGATTCTGAACTCTTTTAAGATACCAGTTATGGAAGATTGGATGAAACTGTGTTGAAAATTCTAATATTGAAATGGAAGCCTTAACTTATCTTGCCGACTATAGCAAATCTTTTGAATCTTTACTTAAGTATAAAAATATTTAAAATGTTCTATTGAAAGAATTTTTAGCTGTGGAAGTAAAATACACAAAAACCAAACAGATAAGGTAATGACATTTTCGAAGCTGCGTTACGTTAAAAAATCGAGATAACATATAAGACAATAAGCACAATATTCCATTTTTAAACCATTTTTTTAAGTTTACAAGTGCCTTTTTGTACCTTTACCTTTACCTAGGTACTGGAAACACCGTATACCATTTACCTTACCTTATATTTTTTGACATTTACCTTGTATCTTACCTAGGTAAGTGTTAGATATTATCGATATGTATATCGCTGTATGATAAGCAGGGTACCTTTCCAATCACTGCCATTACGAATGTTTAGGAAAAGTGACTTACATTTTGGTGACTATTTCCTTAAAAAAACTGTCAAAAAATGTATTTTTTATGTAAAATTCTAGCCGATTAGATAATAAATTGCCTTGAAAGTTGAATTATAGTAAATTTTCTTTAAGGAACTGCTTTACCTTAATTCTAGGTTTCTTTT